>RXID01015357.1:0-14454 GCA_005019695.1 Trichopus zeylanicus subsp. travancoricus
GTAGTATCATAGTAGTGGCAGCAATAGGAGTGGCAGTAGTAGTATTATTTATAGTTGTTGATGTTATGGTAGTAGAAGTAGTAGTACTAGTATTAGTACTAGTAGTAGTAGTTTTAGTAGTAGTAGTGGTAGTAGTAGTAGGTGTAGTAATGGAAGTAGTAGTATGAGGAGCAGTAGTGCTAGTAGTAGAAGCTGAAGTAGAAGTGCAATAGTAATAGTTGTTGTAGTAGTAGTAGGAGTTGTAGTAGAAATAGTTGCTGGAGTAGTTGTTGGAATAGTAGTCACAGTAGTAGAATTAGTTCTAGCCGTAGTAGTAGTAGAAGTAGTAGTAGTCATAGTAGCAATAGAAGTAGTAATTGGAGTAGCTGGAGTAGTAGTAGTTGTTGTAGTAACACTAGCAGTTGTAGTAGGAGTATTGGAGTAGTTGTAGTAGTAGTAATAGTAGTAGGAGTAGAAGTAGTTGTACTAGTTATCGCTGTAGTAGCAGTAGTAGCAATTGTAGTAGTAGAAGTAGTTGTAGCAAAGTAGTAGTAGTAGCAGGAGAGGTAGTAGTACTTATCATTGTGGGAAAAGTAGTGCAAGGTTGTGGTAGTTGTAGTTGTAGTTGTAGTAGTAGTAGTAGTTGTTGTTGTTGTAGTAATAGTAGTAGTAGAAGTGGTAGTTGTAGTAGAAGTAGCGGAGTTGTAGTAATAGTAGTTGTAGAAGCAGTAGCAGTATAGTTGCAGGGGTAGTAGTAGCAGTAGTAGAAGTCGTAGGAGATGCATTATTAGTAGCAGTAGAAGAAGTAGCAGCAGTAGCAACGAGTATTGCAATAGTAGTAGTAGTAGTTGCAGTAGTAGTATTAATAGTAGCAGAAGTAGTAGTAGTAGTATTAATAGTAGCAACGAGAACCATAGTAGTAGCAATATTAGCATTGGTACTAGCAGTAGTAGTACCGACAATAGCAACAACTATAGTTGTAGTAGTAGTAGTAGTAGTACTAGTAGAAGTAGTAATAGTGGCAATAGTGGTAGCAGAAGTAGTTGTAGTAGTAGTAGAAGTAGTAGAAGCAACTGTAGTTGTAGCAGTAGCAACAGTCATAGTAGTAGTTGTGGCAATGGTAGTAGTAGTAGCAGAAGTAGTTGTAACAGCAACGGTCGTAGTAGTATTAGTGGTAGTAGTAGTAGAAGTTGTAGCAGTAGTAATAGTAGAAGTTGTTCTAGAAGCAATAGCAATAGTCGCAGTTGTAGTCGTAGCAGTCGTAGCAATAGTAGTAATAGTAGTAGCAGAAGCATCTATAGTAGCATTAGCAGAAGTAGCAGGAGTCGTAGTAGCAGTAGTAGTAGCAACAGCAGCAGCGATAGTATTAGTAGCAGTTGTAGTAGTAGTCACTATAGCAACAGCCACCGTATAAGTAGTTGCAACCGAAGTTGTAATAGTAGGAGTAGCAGCAATAGCAGTATTTGCAGTAGCAGCAATAATAGCAGCAGCAGGAGTAGAAGTAGTTGTAGTAGTTGAAGTCATAGTAGCAGCAGTAGAAGCAGTTATAGTAGTAATAGTAGTCATAGTAGCATTAGTGGTAGCAGCAGCAGTAGTAGTGCAATATTGCTAGTCGTAGTGGTAGTAGTAGCAATAGTAATTGTAATAGAAGGAGTAGTAGCAGTAGTAGCAGTAATAGTAGTAGGACAAGTTGTTGTTGTAGTGGCAATAGTAGTTGCTAAAGTAGTTACTATAACAGAAGTAGTAGTAATAGTAGGAGGAGGAGGAGGAGTAGCAGTAGTAGTAGTAGGAGGAGGAGTATTGGTATTACTCACATTAGTAGTAGTCGGAGTAGCAGTAGCTGTAGCAATAGTTGCCGCAGTAGCAACAGTTATAGCAATAGTTACATCTACAGTAGTAGTAGTTATTATTGTTGTTGTGGTAGCAGTAATAACAGTTGTAGAAGCAATAGTTGTAGCAATAGGTGTAGTAGTACTAGTAGTAGTAGTAGTAGTAGCCATTGTAGTAGTAGTAGTAATAGTAGAAGTAGTCACTGTAGTAGTAGTAATTGTAGTAGTAGCAATATTGGTAGTAGTACTAGTAGTACTAGTAGTAGTAGACTCCGGAGCAGTAGTAGTAATAGTAGTTGTAGTAGTAACAATAATTGTGGTAGTTGCACAAGCAGCAGCAGCAGCAGTAGTAGTAGAGAAGTAGTAGTAGAAGAAGTAGCAGCAGCAGTGGTAGCAATAGTAGCAGCAGTAGTAGTAGTAATAGCGACAACAGCATCAACATCAGTAGTAGTAGTATTACTAGTAGTAGAAGTAATAGTTGTTATTGTTGTAGTTGTAGTAGTAATTGTAATAGTTGTAGTCACAGAAGTAGTAGTCGCAATAATATTAGTACTAGATGCAATAGTAGTAGTAGTAATAGTAGCAAAAGCTGTAATAGAATTAGTAATAGTAGTCGTAGGAGTAGAAGTAGTAGTACTAGCAAAAGTAGCTGAAGTAGAAGTCGTAGTAGTAGTAGTAGCAATAGCAATAGTAGTAGTAGGAGCGGTACTAGTAGTATTAGTAGTAGTTGTAGTAGTAGTAGTTGTTGTTGTTACTGTAGTAGTAGTTGTAGTTGTAGTAGTAGTAGTAGTAGCAGTAGTACTAGAAGAAGTAGTAGTAGTAGTAGTAATAATTGTATTAGTAACAGTAATAATGGTAGTTGCACAAGCAGCAGTAGTAGTAGTAGAAGTAGTAGTAGAAGAAGTCGTTGTAGCTGTGGTAGCAACAGCAATAGTAGTAGTATTAGTAGTAGCAGCAACAACAACATCCGCATCAGAAGTAGTTTTACTACTAGTAGTTGTTGTAATACTTGTTGTTGTAGTAGTAGTAGTTGCAATAATAGTAGTAGTAGTAGTCATAGTAGTAGTAGTAGCAAAAATATTAGTACTAGTAGTAGTAGCAGTGGTAATAGTAGCAGAAGTCGGAATAGAAGTAGTAATAGTAGTTGTAGGAGTAGAAGTAGCAATAGTAGCAGAAGTAGCAAAAGTAGAAGTCATAGTAGTAGTAGTAGCAATAGCAACAGTAGTGTAGGAGCGGTACTAGTAGTTTAATAGTAGTAGTAGTAGTACTCGTAATAGAACAAATAGCAGTTGTAGAAGTAGCAGTAGTGGTAGCAACAGCAGCAGCAATAGTAGTAGCCACTGTAGTAGTACTAGTAGCAGTAGCTATTGTAGTAATAGTAGTTGAAGTAGTAGCAGCAGTTATTGTCATAACAAAAGTATTAGTAGCATTTATGGTAAGAGCAGCAGTAGTTGTAGCAATTGTCAAAGTTGTAGTAGCAGTAGCGGTGGTAGCAATAGTAGTTGTAGTACTAGAAGTAGTTGTAGCAGTAGTTGTAGTCATAGTAGCAGTGTAGTCGGAGAAGTTGTAGTAGTAATAGTAGTAGTACTAGTAGTAGTAGGATAAGTAGTGGCGGAAGTGGTAGTTGTAGTAGGAGTAGTAGATGTAGTAGTAGAAGTAGTAGTAGTTGCAATAGTTGTAGTAGCAACAGTAGGAGTAGTATTAGTAGTAGCTACATTTGTAGCAAAAGTTGAAGTGGAAGTAGCAGTAGTAGTAGTAGAAGCTATTGTAGTGGTATTAGTAATAATAATAGTTGTAGTAGCAATAGTAGCAGCAACAGTAGTAGAAGTTGTAGTAGCAGTTGTAGTACAAGTAGTTGCAATAGAACTAGTAGTAGCAGTAGTAGTGGTTGTAGCAGTAGAAGTAGCAGTAGTAGTAGTATTAGCAGCTATTGTAGTAGTAGCAGGAGGAGGACTAGTAGTAGTAGTAGTAGTAAAAGTTATAATAGTAAGACTAGTAGTTGCCGTAGTGGCAGTACTAGCAGTAGTAGTTGTTGTACTAGTCGTAGTAGTAGTAGTGGTGGTAGTAGCAATAGCAAAAGTAGTAGTAGTGGCAGTCATAGTAGCAGCAGCAGTAGTAGTATTTGTACTAGTAGTAGTAGTAGTGGTGGCTGTAGTAGTAATATTAGTAGTAGTAGTAGCAACAGCAGCAGTAGTAGCAGCGTTACTAGCAGAGTAGTTGTAGCAGTAGTTGTAGTAGCTATATTGGTAGTTGTAGTAGGACAATATGTAGTAATTATAGTAGTAGTAGTAACAGTCATAGTAGTAGAAGTAGTTGCAGGAGTTGTAGTAGTAGTCATAGGAGTAGTAGTCATATTAGTAGTAGTAAATGTAGTAATAGGAGTAGTAGCGGTAGATGTAGTAATAGAAATTGCAGCAGTAGTAGCAACGGCAATAGTATTAGTAGTTGGAGTAGTAGAAGAAGTAGCAATAGAAGTAGAAGAAGTAGTAGCAGCTATAGTAGTACTAATAGTAGTATTAGCGATAATAGTAGTTACAGGAGTAGTAGTATTAGTAGTGGTAATAGTAGTAGTTGCAGTAGTAGTACTAGTAGTAGTATTAGTAGTAGCAATAGTAGTAGTTACAGTAGTAGTATTATTAGTAGGAATACAAATAGTAGTAGCAGTAGTAGTACTAGTCGTACTAGTAGTAATCGTAGTACTAGTAGTACTAGTAGTAGCAGTAGTAGTAGTAGCAGTAGTAGAATTTGTAGTTGTAGTAATTGTAGTAGTAGTAATAGTAGTAGTAGTTGTAGTAGTAGTAGTTGTTGTTGTTGTTGTAGTAGTAGTAATAGTAGTAGTAGTAGCAGCAGCAATAGTAGTAGTAGTTGTAGTAGTAGCAGTGGTAGTAGTAGTGGTAGTAGTAGTCGTTGTAGCAATAGTAGTAGTAGTAGTAGGAGGAGTAGCAGTAGTAGTAGTAGTAGTAGTAGTAGTAGTGGTAGTAATATTAGTATTACAAGTTGCAATGGTAGCGGTTGTAGTTGTAGTACTAGTAGTAGTAGTAGTAATATTAGTCGTAGAGGTAGCTGTAGTAGCAGTTGTAGTGTTAGTAATAGTAGTAGTAGTTGAAGCAGTAGTAGTAGTGATAGTACGGGTGGTAGCAGTAATAATAGTAGTAGTAGTAGTTGTTGTTGTTGTAGTAGTGGAAGAAGCAATAATTGTAGTAGTAGGAGTAGTAGAAGTAATAGCAGTAGTAATTGTTATAGTGGTAGTAGTAGAAGTTGTAGTAGTAGTAGTAGTAGTAAATGTTGTAGTACTAGTAGTAGTAGTAGTAGTAGCAGTAGTTGTAGTTGCAGTAATAGTTGTAGCAGTGTCAGTAGTAGTAGCAGTGGTAGTTGTTGTAGTAGCAGTAGTAGTGGAAGTGGTAGCAGTAGCAATAGTACTAGTAATAGTAGTAGTTGTTGTTGTAGTTGTAGTACTCTTTTTAGTAGTAATAGTAGTAGGAATACTAGCAACAGCAACAGTTGTTGTGCAAACTCTACTAGTATTAGGAATAGTAGTAATAGTGGTATTAGTAATGATAGTAACCGTAGTTGTAGCAGATGTAGTGGTAATAGCTGTAGTAGTGGTAGTACTAGCAGTAGCAGTTGTAGTAGCAATAGTAGTAGTCATCACAGAAGTAGCAGCATTAGTAGTAGCAATAGTAGTAGCAGTATTAGCTGCAGTATTAGCTGTAGTACTAGCTCTAGTAGTCATAGTAGCAGTAGTAGTAGCGGTAATAGTTGTAGTAGTAGTAACAGTAGTAGTAATTCCAGTAGTAAAAGATGTAATAGTAGTAGTAGTAGTAGCAGCAGCAGTAATAGTAGTAGAAGTAGTGGTAGTAGTAGTAGCAGTAGTAGAAGTAGTAGGAAAAGTAGTAGTAGTTGTTGTAGTCATAGCAGTAGTGGTAGTAGTAGTTGTAGTAGTCATACCAATATTGGTAGCAGTAGTAATAGTAGTAGTAGCGGGAGCAATAGTAGTAGTAGTTGTTGTGGTAGTAGTAGTGGGAGTAGTAACAGTAGTAGGAGAAATAGTTGTTGTAGTAGTAGTAGTAGCACTAGTAGTAGTGGCAGCTATAGTGCCAGACGGTGGAGTAGTGGAAGTTGTCATACTAGTAGTGGTAGTAAGGGATGTAGTAGTAGTACTAGTAGTACTAGTAGTAGTAACAGCAGCAGTAGTAGAAGAAGAAATGGTAGTAGTAATTGTAGTTGTACGAGCTGCCGGAGTGGTTATAGTAGTAGTAGCAGTTGTATTAGCAGCAAAAGTGGTATTAGTAATAGTAGTAGTATTAGCAGCTATAGAAGTAGTAGTAGCAAGAGAAGTGGTAGTACTAGCAGTAGCAGAAGTAGGGGTTGTAGTAGTAATAGTAGTAGTGGGGGTAGTTGTGAAAGTTGTAATACAAGTAGTGGTAGCCAGAGAAGTGCTATTAGTAGTAGTAATAGTAGTAAAAGAACAAGAAGAAGTAGTAGTAGCAGTAGCAGTAGTAATAGCAGCAGCAGTGGTGATAGTAGTAGCAATAGTAGTAGTAGTAGTTGTTGTTGTTGTAGCTGTGGTAGTAATAGTATCTGTAGTGGTGGCAGTAGTTGTAGTAGCAGCAGTAATAGTAGTAGTAGTAGTGGCAGTAGTCGCAAAAATAACAGTAATAGTCGTAGTAGTAGTTGTTGTTGTAGTACAACTAGTAGTAGTAGTAATAGTTGTAGTAGTAGTGGTAATAGTAGTAGTAGTTATTGTTGTTGTGGAAATAATAGTAGTTGCAGTGGTAGTAGCATTAGTAGTTGTTGTAGTAGTGGTAGTAGCAGAAGAAGAAGAAGTAGTAGTAGTAGTAGTAGTAGTAGTAGTAGTCGCATTAGTAGTAGTAGTAGAAGTAGTAGTAGTAGTAGTAGTAGTAGTAGCAGTAGTAGCGGTAGTTTTAGCAGCCTTTCTAGTAGTATTATTTGTCGTAGTAATAGCAGCAGCAGTAGTAGTATTATTAGTAGCAGTAGTAATTGATGTAGTTGTGGCAGCAGTAGTGCTAGTAGCAGTTGCAGTAGCAGTAGTAGTTGCAGTAGTAGGAGAAGTGGTAGAAGTAGTAAAAGCAATAGTAGTAAAGGTTGTAGTTGCAATTGTAGTAGAAGTGGTAGTTGTACTAGTAGTAGTTGTTGTTGTTGCAGTAGCAGCTATAGGAGTAGTAGGCAAAGCAGTGGAAGTTGTAGTACCAGTAGTTGTAGTTAGAGAAGCAGTAGTAGATGTAATAGTAGTAATCAAAGTAGTAGTAGTTGTTGCAGTAGTAGCAGAAGTACCAGCAGTAGTAGGAGTGGTAGTAACAATACAAGTAGTAGTTGGAGTAGCAGTAGCAGCAGAAGCAGTTATCGAAGTAGTAGTAGTAGAGGAAGTAGTAGTAGTTGTTGTAATAGCAGTACCTATAGAAGTAGTAGTAGTACTAGTAGTAGTAGCTGTCACAGTAGTAGAAGTAGTAGCAGTAGTAACTGTAGTAGTAGTAGCAGTAGCAGTAGTAGCAGTACTAGTAGTAGCAGTAGCAGTAGTAGGAGCAGTAGTAATCGCTACAGTAGTAGTACTTGAAGAAGTATTAGTAGTAGTAGTAGCTGTTGTAATAGTAGCAGCAGAAGAGGTAGTAGTAACATTAGTAGTAGTTGTTGCAGTAGTAGAAGTAGCGGTAGCAGTAGTAGTAGTAGCAGTGGTAGAAGTTGCGGTAGTAGTAGTAGTAGTAGTTGCTGTAGTACTAGTAGCAAAAGTAGTCCCAGGAGAAGTGGACGGAATATAAGCAGTAGCAAGAGTAGTAGTAATAATAGTAACAAGTGTAGCATAAGTAGTAGTAGGAGTGGTAGTAGTAACAGCAGTAGTGGTAGTATTAGTAGTAGTAGTAGCAGCACTAGTGGTAGAAGTAGTTGTAGTAGTAGAAGTAGTAGTAGTAGTATTAGTAGTAGTAGGAGTAATAGCAGTAGCAGTTGTAGTAGTAGTAGTAGCAGCAGTAGTAGGAGTAATAGTAGTAGTGGTAGTTGTAGTAGTCGTAGTGGTGGTAGTAGTAGTTGTTGCAGTAGTAGTGTTAGTAGTAGTAGTTGTTGTTGTTGTTGTTGTTGTTGTTATTGAGTTCTTGTAGTAGTAGTGGTAGTGGGAGTGGTAGAAGTTATCTCAATCGTAGCAGTAGAAGTAGTATTAATAGTATTAACAGTAGCAGTAGTAGCAGTAGTGGTTGTAGTAGTAGTAGTTGTAGTAACTGTAGAAGCAGTAGTAGCAGGGGTTGTAGTAGTAGTACTAATAGTAGCAACAATGGTAGTAGTACTACTAGTATTGGTAGTAGCTGTAGTTGCAGTTGTAGCAGTTGTTGCAGTAGTAGCTCTTGTAGTAGTAGTAGCACTGGTAGTGGCAGAAGTAGTAGGAGTAGTTGTTATTGTGGTAGTAGCAATAGTAGTAGTAGAAGTAGTAGTAGTTGCTATGGTAATAGTAGAAGCAGTAGTAGAAGGAGTAGAAGCAGTAGTAGTAGGAGAAGTAGTAGTAGTGGTTGTAGCCGTAATTGTGGTAGTAGTAGTAGTAGTAGTAGTAGTAGTAGTAGTAGTAGTAGTAGTAGAAGTAGTAGGGATTGTTGTTGTCGTCGTTGTTGTAGTGGTAGTCATAGTAGAAGGAGTATCAGTAGTAGCGAAAGTTGCAGTGGTAGTATAACTAGTGGTACTAGTAATAGTAGTTGTCGTAGTAGTAGTAGTAGCTATAGTAGTAGTGGGAGTAGTATTAGTAGTGGTAATAGCATTAGTAGTAGTAGTTGTTGTTGTTGTAGTAGTAGCTGTTGTTGTAGTAGCAGCACTAGTAGTAGCTATAGAAGTAGTAGGAGGAGAAGTTGTAGTAGTGGTTGTAGGAATATTATTACTAGAAATCGAAGTAGTGGTAGTTGTTGTTGTTGTTGTAGTCATTGTAGTAGCCATAGTAGTGGCAGTAGTAGTAGTTGTAGTAGCTATAGTAGTAGTGGAAGTAGTAGTAGCAGCCGCAATGGCTGTAGTTGTTGTAGTAGAAGTAGTAGTAGTGGTAGTCGTAGCTGTAGCAATTGCAGTAGTAGTAGTAGTAGTCATAGTAAAAGTTGTAGACCTTTCGAAGCCTCTTTGCACTCACTTCGACAGTTGTGATTGCGCTTTTTAATGAGGAAAGTTCCTGGCCTGGAATACAATCAACAAATTGATGATAAGTCAAAAAGCAGTAAGAACTAGAATAAACAGTGCAGTAGCAATAAGTGCGAGATGCTCTAACCATTTCGACAAAAGACCCATAAATAGTTCAGAAGAAAATCTGGGTTGCTTTATTGTATTTAGCAGCGCACGAGAGGATTCTAACTTTCGGCTATTTTCTATCGTCTCTACTTTAGGAATTGGCCTGATCCAAAAAGAAAGCCTCCCGCCATTACCCATTCAGTGACTTTGGCACTGGACGTTCCCAAAATGGTATCGGCCCAACACAAGAAGAAGAACATTCGATTCCGGGAAAGAAGGTTGATCATCAGTGCGGACAGAAGAGGCTACGGGATTCGTACAAAGGTAGGGCCAATCAGCGAGACTTTGAAGCTTTATCTCCTGTCGTAAGAAAGCGCTCTTAGTTCAGTTCGGTAGAATGTGGGTCTCCAAAACCCGATGTCATAGGTTCAAATCCTACAGCTGGTGTAGAACTATTAGAAGTAATAGTAGCAGTAGTAGTAGCAGTAATAGTACTACTAGTAGCAATAGTAATCGCAATAGCAGTAGCAGTAGTAGCAAGAGTAGTAGCCGTAGCAATAGTAATTACAGTAGCAGTAGCAGCTGTACCAGCAGAAGTAGTAGAAGTAGTACTACTAGTAGGAGGAGTAGTAGTAGCAATTAGAGGATTTGTAGTAGTAGTAGTAGTTGTTGTTGTTATAGTATTAGTAGTAGTAATAGTAGTAGTTGTTGGAGTAGTAGTAGTGCTTGTAGTAGTAATTGTAGCAGTAGCGTAGTAGTAGTATCAGTAGTAGTAGTAGTTGTTGTAGTGGTAGTATCAAGCAGCCACAACATCAGTAGAAGCAGTAGTAGTAGTAGTAGTAGAAGCAGTAGAAGTAGCAACAGGAGTCGTTGTAGTAGTAGTACTATCACTAGTACTACTAGTAGAAGTAGTAGTAGTAAAAGTAGTATTACAAGTAATAGTAGTAGTAGTAGTAGTACTAGTACCAGAAGTAGTAGTAGTAGTAGTTGGAGTAGGGGTATTAGTAGTAGTAGAAGTAGTAGTGGTAGTAGTAGTAGCTGTAGCAGTTGTACTATTAGTAGAAGTAGTCATAGTAGCAATAGTAGTAGTAGTAGTTGCAGTAGTAGTTGTTGTGGTGGTATTAATCCGGGTAGTAGTGGTAGTAGACGTAGCTGAAGCGGTATGAGTAGATGTAGTAGTAGCAGTAGCAGAAGTAGTAGTAATAGTAGTAGTAGGTGTAGTAGTTGTAGTAGTAGTTGTAATCTTAGTATTAGTAGTTGTAGTAGTAATAGTAGTAGTTATTGTTGTTGTAATAGTAGTAGTTCTAGTAGTAGTAGCAGCAACATTAGTAGCAAAATTAGTATTAGTAGTAGTATTAGTAGTAGTAGTTGTAGTAGTAGTTGTAGTAGTAGTAGTAATAGAAGTATTTGGAGTAGTAGTAGTAGTAGTCGAAGGAGTAGTGTAGGTGTAGGAATAGTAGTAGTCGTAG
The DNA here is from genome assembly GCA_005019695.1 of Trichopus zeylanicus subsp. travancoricus. Classification (NCBI taxonomy): domain Eukaryota; kingdom Viridiplantae; phylum Streptophyta; class Magnoliopsida; order Dioscoreales; family Dioscoreaceae; genus Trichopus; species Trichopus zeylanicus. The sequence continues at coordinate 10,487 of RXID01015357.1, forward strand.
GAGTGGGAGTGGGAATAGTAGTAGTCATAGTAGTAGTAGTAGTAGTCCTTGTTGTAGTAATTGTAGTAGTAGTAGTAGTCATAGTAGTATTAGTAATTGTAGTTGTAGTAGTGGTGGTGGTAGTAGTAGTAGTTGTTGTTGTAGTAGTAGTAGCAGCAATAATATTAGTAGCAATAGCAGTAGTAGTAATAGTAGGAGTAGGAGTAGGAATAGTTGTAGTCAAAGTAGTAGTGGTAATTATAGTAGTAGTAGTAGTTGTTGTTGTTGTTGTTGTTCCTATAGTAGTAGTAGTAGTAATAGTAGTAGTGGTAGTAGTAGCAGTATTAGTACTAGTTGATGTTGTTTTAGTCGTAGTAGTATTAGTAGCAGGAATAATAGTAGTTGTAGTTGTTGTTGTTGTACTTGTAATAATTGCAGTATTTGTAGTAGTAGTAGTAGTAGTAGTAGTAGTAATAGTAGCAGTAATAGTTGTAGTAGGAGAAGTTGTAGTAGTAGTTGTAGTAGAAGCAACAATTGTAGCATCAGTAGTTGTGGTAGTAGAATCAGTAGTATTAGCTGCCGTAGAAGTAGCAGTTGTAGTAGTAGTAGTAATAGTAGAAGTAGTAGTAATAATAACAATAGTAGTGGTAATTTTAGTAGTAGCAGCAATAGTAGTTGCAGTAGTCATGGAAGTATCAATAGTTGTAGCAATAGTTGTAGTGGTAGTAGCTGCAAGAGCAATAGTAGTCATAGTAGTACTAGCAGCAGCAACAATAGTAGCAGTAGTTGCATTTGTGTTAGTAATAGTATTAGAAGTTGCAGAAGTAGCAGTAGTAGAAATAGTAGTGGTTGTAGCACAAGTTGTAGCAACAGTAGCAGTAGTAGTGGGTGTAGTAGTTGTTGTAGTAGAGTAGTAGTAGTAGAGTAGTGGGAGTAGTAGGAGTTGTAGTTTTAGTAGTGGTTGCAGTAGTAGTAGTAGTAATATTAGTTTTAGTAGTAGAAGTTAGAGTAGTAGCAGCAGCAGCAGTAGTAGTAGGAGTAGTAGTAATAGCAGTAGCAGTATTATTAATAGCAGCAGTAGTAGTAATAATTGTGGCAGCAGCAACAGTAGTAGTAGTAGTAGTTGGTGTTAGGAGTAGTAGTAGGAGTATGAGGATTAGTAGTATAGTAGCAGCCACAACATCAGCACAAGCAGTAGTATTAGTAGCTGTAGAAGCAGTACCAGTAGCAAGAGGAGTCATTGTTGTTGTAGTAGTAGTAGTACTAGTACTACTAGTAGAAGTAGTAGTAGTAGTAGTAGTAGTAAAGGAAGTATTAGAAGTAATAGCAGTACTAGTAGAAGTAGTAATAGTAATAGAAGTAGTATTAGTACTAGTAGCAAAAGTAGTAGTACTAGTAGTTGGAGTAGGAGTGTTAGTAGTCGTAGTAGTAGTAGTAGTAATAGTAGTAGTTGTAGTAGCAGTAATAGCAGTAGTAGTTGTACTAGTAGTAAAAGTAGTCATAGTAGCAATAGTAGTAGTTGTTGTTGTTGTGGCAGTAGTAGTAGTAGTGGTATTAATAAGAGAAGTAGTGGTAGTAGCAGTAGCTAAAGCAGTATGAGAAGTAGTAGTAGCAACAATTGCAGAAGTAGTAGTAACCGAAGTTGTAAGTGTTGTAGTAGTAGGAGGATAAGTAGTAGTAATCCTAGTATTAGTAGTTGTAGCAGTAATAGTAGTAGTATTAGTAGTAGTTATTGCAGTAATAGTTATTGTTGTTGTAATAGTAGTAGTAGTAGTAGCAACAGTAGTCCCAGTGGGAATAGTAGTAGTCATAGTAGTAGTAGTAGTTGTTCTTGTTGTAGTAATGGTAGTTGGGATTGTAGTAGCAGTAGTATTAGTAATTATAGTTGTAGTAGTAGAAGTTGTAGTAGTAGTGGTAGTAGCAGCAGCTATAGTTGTAGCAATAATATTAGTAGTAGTAGCAGTAGTTGTAATAGGAGTAGGAGTAGGAGTAGTAGAAGTATTAGTAAGAATAGTAGTAATTATAGTAGTAGTAGTTGTTGTTGCTGTAGTAGTAGTAGTAGTAATAGTCGTAGTAGTTGATATTGTTGTAGTATTAGTACTAGTTGTTGTTGTTGTAGTCGTAGTAGTAGTAGTAATCAGAGTAGTAGTAGTAGTAGAAGGAGTAATAGTAGTAGTAGTAGTGGTAATAGTTGTAGTATTTGTAGTTGTTATTATCATATTAGTTGTAGTAGTAGTAATAGTAGTTAGAGCAGTTATTGTTGTAGCAGTAGCAGTTGTAGTCATATTATTAGTAGTAGTAGTAATAGTAGTAGGAGTAGCATTAGTAGTAGTAGTTGTAGTAGTTGTAATAGTAGTTGTAACAAAAGTAGTAGTAGTTGTAGCAGTAGTAGTAGTAGTAGTAGTAGCAGTAGTGCTAGTAGTAGTAGTAGCAGCAACAACAGTAGAAGTAGTAGTTGTAGAAGTAGCAGCAGTAGAAATCGTAATAATAGTAGAAGTAGTAGGAGTAGAAGTAGTAGTAATCTTAGTATTAGTAGTTGTAGTAGTAATAGTAGTAGTATTAGTAGTAGTTATTGTTATTGTAATAGTAGTAGTAGTAGTAATAACAGTAGTAGTAGTAGTAGTAGTAGTAGTAGTAGTAGTAGTAGTAGTAGTAGTAATAGTAGTAGAATTATTAGGAGGAGCAGTAGTAGCAGTCGAAGGAGTAGGAGTAGGAGTAGGAATACTAATAGTCGTTGGACTAGGAGTGGGAATAGTAGTATTCATAGTAGTAGTAGTTGTTGTTTTTGTTATAGTAGTTGTAGTTGGGGTTGTAGTAGCAGTAGTACTAGTAATTGTAGTTGTAGTAGTAGTAGTAGTAGTAGTAGTAGTGGTAGTAGCAACAGCTATAGTAGTAGCAATAATATTAGTAGCAGTAGCAGTAGTTGTAATAGTAGGAGTAGGAGTAGGAATAGTAGAAGTATTAGTAGGAATAGTAGTAGTCATAGTAGTAGTAGTAATTATAGTAGTAGTAGTAGTAGTTGTTGTTGTTGTTGTTGTTGTTGTTGTTGTAGTACTAGTAGTAGTAATAGTAGTAGTTGTTGTTATTGTAGTAGTATTAGTACTAGTTGTTGTTGTAGTAGTCGTAGTAGTAGTAGTAATCAGAGTAGTAGTTGTAGCAGGAGTAACAGTAGTAGTAGTTGCAGTAGTAGTAGTATTTGTAGTTGTTATTGTCATATTAGTGGTAGTAGTAGTAATAGTAGTTAGAATAGTTAATGTTGTAATAGTAGCAGTTGTATTAGCAGTAGCATTAGTAGTAGCAGTTGTAGTAGCAACAGTCGGAGTAGTAGTAGTAATATTAGTATTAATCATAGTAGTTGCAGTAGTGGTAGTATTAGTAGTAGAAATAGCAGTAGTGGTAGTGGTAGTTGTAGTAGTAGGAGTTGGAGTAGGAGTAGTTGTAGTAATAGTACAGTAGTATTTGGAGCAATAGGAGTCAGAGTAGGAATAGTATTAGTCGTATTAGTAATGGTAGTTGTAGTTGTTGTTGTAGTAGAAGTTGTAGTAATAGTAGCAGTAGTAGTAGTTGTTGTTGTAGTTGGAGTAGTAGTAGTAATAGTAGTAGGAGTAGCTGTAGTAGTTATAGTAGTAGTTGTGGTAGTTGTAGTAGTGCTACTAGTAGTGGCAGCAATAATAGTAGTAATAGTAGTAGTAGTAGTAGTAGTAGTATAGTAGTAGTAGTAGTGGTGGTGGTGGTAGTGGTAGTAGTAGTAGTCGTCGTCGTAGTAGTTGTAATTATAGTGGTAGCAGTAGTATTGGTAATAGTAGTGTTAGTAGTAGTAGTAGTAGTAGTAATTGGTGTAGAAGTAGTAGTAGGAGTTGGAGGAGTAGTAGTAGTTGTAGAAGCAGTTGTAGTAGTAGTAGGAGCAGGAGTACTAGTAGTAGTAGTTGTAGTAGTTGGAGTAGTTGTAGTAGCAGTTTGAGTAGTTGCAGTAGTAGCAGTAGGTGTAG
>RXID01015358.1:0-71301 GCA_005019695.1 Trichopus zeylanicus subsp. travancoricus
TACAGTTGTTGTAATAGTTGTATTAGTAGTAGTAGGAACAGTAGTCGGACTAGAAGTAGAAGTAGCAATAATAATAGTTGTAGTAGTAGTGGTGGTGGTGGTAGTAGCATTAGTTGTAGTAGTAGTTGTAGTAGTAACAATAGTAGTAGAAGAAATATTACTAGTAGCAGGAAAAGTAGTAGTAGTTCTAGTTAGAGTAGTAGTTGTAGTATGCATATTAGGAGTAGTAGCAGCAGTAGTTGTTGTTATAGTACTTGTAGTATTACTTAGTAGTAGTATTAGTATTAGTATTTGTAGTTATTATTGCTGTTGTTGTAGAAGTACAAGTTCTACAAGTTGTACTACTACTACTACTACTACTACTACTTGTAGTAGTAGTATTAGTAGTAGTATTAGTAGTTATTATTGTTGTTGTTATAGTAGTAGCAGTTCTACAGGTTGTAGTAGTAGTAGTAGTAGTCGTCGTAGTAGTAGTAGCTATTATTGTTGCTGTTGTTATTATTGTTCAAGTTGCAGTAGGCGTAGTAGTAGTAGCAGCAAAAGTGGTAAGAGTATTAGTAGTAGTTATTGTTGTTGTTGTAGTGGTAGTAGGGGTAATAGTTGTCGTAGTGGAAGTAGGAGGAGCAGTAGTAATAGTAGTAGTAGTAGTAGTAGTATGAGTAATAGCAGGTGTAGCAGTGGAAGTTGTAGTAGTAGCAGGAGAAATAGTGAAGTACAAGTTCTACAAGTTGTAGTACGGCTACTACTACTACTACTACTTGTAGTAGTAGTATTAGTAGTAGTATTAGTAGTTATTATTGTTGTTGTTATAGTAGTAGCAGTTCTACAGGTTGTAGTAGTTGTAGTAGTAGTAGTCGTAGTAGTAGTAGCTATTATTGTTGCTGTTGTTACTATTGTTGAAGTTGCAGTAGGCATAGTAGTAGTAGCAGCAAAAGTGGTAAGAGTATTAGTAGTTGTTGTTGTTGTTGTTGTAGTGGTAGTAGGGGTAATAGTAGTCGTAGTGGAGGTAGGAGGAGCAGTAGTAATACTAGTAGTAGTAAGGATAGTAGTAGTAGTAGTATGAGTAATAGCAGGTGTAGCAGTGGAAGTAGTAGTAGTAGCAGGAGTAATAGTAGGAGTAGCAGTAGGAGTAGTAGTAGTTGTAGTAGTAATAGTAGTTCTAGTAGAAGTAGAAGTAGGAGTTATAGTAATAGTAGTTGTAAAAGTAGTAGTAGCAGAAGTTGTAATAGCAATAGTAGTAGTAGTAGTAGTAGTAGTAGTAGTAGTAATAGCAGCAGTTGTAGCCGTTAGTAGAAGTAGTAGCAGTTGTAGTAGTAGTAGTTGTTGTAGTAATAGTATTAGTAGCAGCTGTAGTAATAATAACAGTAGTAGTAGTAATTCTAGTAGCAGTGGTAGTAGTAGTTGTAGTAGCAGGAGGAGTATTAGTAGTAGTCCTAGTAGTAGAAGTAGTCGTTGTTGCAGTAGTTGTAATAGATGCAGTAGTAGTAGTAGTAGTAGGAGTAGGGGTAGGAGTAGGATGAGCAGTAGTAGTTGTAGTAGCAGTAGTACTGGTAGTAGGTGCAGTAGCAGTAGTTGTACGAGCAACAGAAGCATTATTAGCAACAGCAGCAACAGCAGCAGCAGTAGTAGTAATAGTAGCAGTAGTAGTACTAGTAGTAGTACCAGTTGTAGTACAAGTAATAGTAATAGTAGCAGTTTTAGTAGCAGTACTACTAGTATTATTAGCAGTAGTACCAACAGTAGCAACAGGCGTAGTAGCAGCAGTAGCAGGAGTTGTAGCTACAGTAGTAGTATTCGTAGTAGTTGGAGAAGTTGTTGTAGTAGTCGTAGGAGGAGTAGTAGTGGCTGTAGTAGTAGCAGTAGTAGTGCTAGTAGCCGTAGTAGTAGTATTAGGAGTAGTAGTTGTAGTAGCAGTAGTAGCAGCAATAACAATAGTAGTTGTAGGAGGACTAGTACTAGTACTAGTAGTAGTTGTTGTACTAGTAACAGTACTAGTTGCAGCAGTAATAGTAGTAGTAGGCGAAGTAGTAGCAGAAGTAGCAGCAGTAGGAGTAGTAGTAGCAGAAGCAGTAGCAGTCGAAGTAACAGTAATAGTAGTAGTAGCTGTAGTAGTAGCAGTAGCAATAATACTAGCAGCAGAAGTAGCAGTAGCAGAAGTAGTAGTAGCAGAAGTAGTGGTAGTACTAGGAGGATGAGGAGTAGTACTCGAACTAGTAGTAGTAATTGTAATTGTAGTAGTAGTAGCAGTAGGACTAGTAGTAGTAGTAGCAGTAGCAGTCCTAGTAGCAGTGGCTGTAGTGTTAGTAGAAGCTTCGCAGCAGAGGCAGTAGTACTACCAGTAGTAGTAGAAGTAGTAGTAGTAGCAGCTGTAGTAGCAGCAGAATCAGCAATAGTAAAGTTGTAGTAGCAGTTCTAGTGGTAGCAGCAGTAGTTGTAACAGAAGTAGTAATAGTAGGAGAAGTAGTAGCAATAGTAGCAGTGGTAGCTATAGCAGGAGTAGTAGAAGCAATAGTAGTTGGTGTAGTAGTTGTAGTTGTTGTAGCGGTAGTATTAGCAGAAATTCTAGTTGGAATAGTAGTAGGAGTAGCAGTTGGAGTAGGAGAAGTACTAATAGTAGTAGTAGTTGTTGTTGTTGTAGCAGCAGCAGTAATAGTCGAACCGGTAGTTGGAGTAGTAGTAGTAGTATTAGTAGTAGTAGGAGGAATAGTAGCCATGCGGTAGTAGAAGCAGTTGTAGGTGTAGCAGCAGTAGTAGTAGTGGTAGTAGCAGCAACAACAGTAGGAGTTGTAGTAGACATAGTAGTAGTAGTTGCAGTAGTAGTAATAGGAGTAGTAGTACTAGTAGTAGTAGTAGTCGTCGTCGTCGTTGTAGTAGTGGCAGCAGTTGTGGAAGCATCAGTCGCAGTTGGACCAATAGTAGTTATAGTTGTTGTTGTAGTAGTAGTAGTAGTAATAGAAGCAGTAGTAGGAGTAAAAGTAGAAGTAGCAATAATAGTAGTAGTAGTTGTAGTAGTAGTAGTAGTAGTAGTAGTTGGGGTAGTTGCAGTAGTAGTAGTAATTGTAGTAGTAGCGGTTGTAGTAGTAATAGTAGTAGTAATAGTAGTAGTAGTAGTAGTAGTATTAGTAGTAGGAGTTGTAGTAGTTGTAGCTATAGTAGTTGTAGTTGAAGTAGTAATAGTAGTAGTAGTAGTAGTAGTAGTAGTAGTAGTAGGATGAGCTGTAGTAGTGGTATTAGTAGGAGTAGTCGTAGTAGTTGTAGTAGTAATAGCTATAGTAGTAGGAGGAGGAGTAGTAGTAGTAGTTGCAGTAGCAATAGTAGCTATAGTTGTTGTTGTTCTAGTTGAAGTGGTATGAGAAGAAGTAGTAGTAGTAGTTGTAGTAGTAGTAGTAGTAGCAGTAGTGGTAGTAGAAGGAGAATTAGTTGTAGTCGCAGTAACTATAGTAGTAGTCATAGTAGCAGCAGATGTAGTCGCAGTAGTAGCAGTAGTAGCGGCTATATTAGAATCGGCACAAGTAGGCACAATAGTAATATTAGGAGTAGCAGTTATAGTAGCAGTAGTAGCAGTAGTGGTCGTTATATTAGCAGTAGTTGTAGTAGAAGTAGCAGTAGTTATAGTAGTCATGGTAGTAGTAGCGGAAGTAGTAGAAGCAATAGTAGCCGTTGTCGTAGTCATAGTAGTAGTAGTAGTTATACTAGTTGTCGCAGTAGTAGTAGTAGTAGTTGCAGTTGTCCTGGTGGTAATAGTCGCAATTGTAGCGGTAAGAGCTGGAGTAGTAGTTGTAACAGAAGTAGCAGTAGTAGTTGTTGTATAGTCGTAGTAGTAGTAGTAGTAGCAGTTGGAGTAGTTGTAGTTGTAGTAGTAGTTGTGGTAGTAGTGGCAGTAGCCACGATAGTAATAGTAGTTATAATAGTAATAGTAGTAGTAGTAGTAGTCATAAAAGTAGTTGTAGTAGATGCAGCAGTAGTAGTAGTAATAGTAACAGTAGTAGCTGTAGTAGTAGTAGCGGCAACAACAGTATTAGTAGTAGTAGCAGTTTTAGCAGTAGTAGTTGTAGTAGTATTTGTTGTAATAGTAGTAGTAGTTGTTCTTGTTATACTAGAACTAGTTGCACTAGTATTAGTAGCATTAGTAGCAGTAGTAATAAAAATAGTAGTAATATTAGTAGTAGCAGCAGTAGTAGAAGTTGCAATGGTACTAGTAGTAGGGGTAGTTGTAGCAATAGCAGCAGCAGTAATAGTAGTAGAAATAGGAGTTTTTATTAGCAATAGTAGTTGCAGTAGTAGTAGTAGTAGAATTAGTAGTAGGCAGAGGAAGAGTAGCAACAACAGTAGTTGGAGGAGACGTAGCTGTGGTAGTAGAAGTAGCTGCAGCAGTAGTAGTGGTAGTAGCAGTTTCAGTAGGAGTAGCTATAGAGGTAGTAGTAGTACTGGCAATAGGACTTGTAGTAGTTGTTGTTGTAATAGTAGAAGTGCCAATAATACGAGTAGTACTAGCAATAGTAGTAACAGTAGAAGTAGTAGCAATTGTTGTAGTAGTAGCAATAGTAGCAATAGTAGTAGCAATAGTAGCAGTAGTTGTAGTAGTAGCAGCAACAACCGTGTTAGATGTAGCGGTAGTAGTAGCAGTAGCTGTAGCAATAACAGTAGAAGTAGTAGTAGTAGTAACAGTAGAAGAAGTGGCATTAGTAGTAGCTATAGTAGCCGTAGCAGCAGCAGTAGTTGTTGTAGTAGTAGCAGCAGTAGTAGTAGCAGTAGTAGATGTAGCAGTGGTAGTAGTAGTAGTTGTAGTAGTAGTGGAAGTAGTAGGAATAGTAACTATAGCAGTTGTAGCAAAAGCTGTAGGCGAAGTAGCTGTAGGTGTAGTTGCAGTGTCATTAGTGGTAGCAAAAGTAGCATTAGTTGCGGTAGCAATAGTTGAGTTAGGAGTAGTAGTAGCAGATGCAACAGAAGCAATTGGAGTATTAGCAGATGCAGTAGCAGTAGTTACTGTAGCTGTAGTAGTAGTAGTAGTCATAGTAGTCATAGTAGAAGCAGAAGTAGCAGTAATGGTAGTAGGATTAGCAGAAGCAGTAATAGCAGTAGTAGTAGTAGCAATAGTAATAGTAGTGGCTGTTGTAGCAGTAGTAGAGCAAGAGCAGCAGCAGTAGTAGTCGTAGCTATAGGAGTTGTAGTAGTAGTTGTTGTTGCCATAGTAGTAGTAATACCAGTACAGTAGTAGTGGTAGCAATAGTTGTAGTAGCAGCAGTAGCTGTTGTAGTAGTTGTATTAGTAATAGTAATAGTTATAGTAGTTGTAATTGTATTAGTAGTAGTAGTAGTAGTAGTTGAAACAGTAGTGGAATTAGTAGTATTTGTGGCAGAAGTAGTGGCCCCTACTGCAGCTATAGTTGTAGGTATAGCACCAGTAGCAATCGTACTAGTAGGAGGAGGAGGAGCAGCAGCAGCAGTAGTGGTAGCAGTAGTAGCAGTAGCAGTAGTCGTAGTAGTAGTAGTAGTCGTAGTAGCCATAGTAGTAGTAGTAGTAGTAGTAGTAGTAGTAGTAGTAGTAGTAGTAGTAGTAGTAGTAGTAGTAGTAGTAGCAATAGTAGTAGTAGTAGCCGTAGTAGTAGTTAGCAACAGTTGTAATGGCAATCATAGTTGCAGTAATAGTAGTTGTTATAGTAGTAGCAGCAGCAGTAGTAGTCATAGTTGCAGTAGTAGTAGTAGTAGTAGTAGTCACAGTAACAATAGAAGTAGTAGTAGCAGCTGTAGCAGTTGTAGTTGTAGTAGAAATAGCTATAGTTGTAGGAGCAGTTGCAATAGCTGTAATAGTAGTCGCGGTTGTAGCAGTAGTAGCAATAGTCATAGTAGTAGTGTATTTGAAGTAGTAGCCATAGTAGCAGTAGTCATAGTAGTAGCGTATTTGCAGTGGTAGCCATAGTAGTTGTAGTAGCAATTGTGGCAATAGCAGCAGCAGGAGTAGTAGTACAAGTAGAAGTAATATTAGTAGTTTAAGTAGCAGTAACAGTAGTCGTAGTGGTAATTATAGTGGCTGCAATAGTACGAGTAGAAGTAGAAGTAGCAATAGTAGTTGTAGTCGCAGTGGTAGTAGTAGTAGTATAAGTACTAGTAGCAACAGCAGCAGCAGTAGTGGTAGCAGTAGTAGTAGTAGCAGAAGTTGTACCAGTAGTAGGCATTGTTGTAGTAGCAAAGGTAGTTGTAGTATGATTAGTAGCATTAGTAGCAGGAGTAATAGTAGTAGTAGTAGTAGCAGTACAAGTAGTAGCAGTAGTAGTAACATTAGTAGGAGAAATAGTAGTAGTAGTAGAAGAAGAAAAAGTAGTAGCAATTACAGCTACAGTTGTAGAAGTAATAGTAGCAGTAGAACTAATACAACTTTCCCTGTTGCTACTATAACTACAACTATTCCAACTACTTCTCCTAGAGCTACTACTACTGCTACTACTACAACTCCTACGATTACTGCTGCTTCTACAATCTCTGCTACTACTACAACTACTACTACAACAACAACAACTACTACTACTTTAATTGTTAAACCTGGTGCTTCTACTACTACGGTTGTTGTTGCAACAGTTGCTACTACCACTACTTCAACAACTACTACTACTACTGTTGCTTCTACTACTACGGCTGCTGTTGCAGTAGTTGCTACTACCACTACTACAACTACTACTGCTACTGTTGTTGCTTCTACTACTACTACTGCTGCGGCTTCTAGTTCTCCTGTACTACTATTACTACTGTGGTTGCTGCAGTTGCAGCTTCTGTTGCTGTTGCTGTTGTTTCTACTACTACTACTACTTCTACTTCGCCTACTACTACTACTGCTACTTCTACTACTACCACTACTATGCTATAGCTTTTACTTCTACCCCTACTAGAACTACTAGCACTACTTTTGCTATTACTACTACTACTGCTGCTGTTACTACAGCTAGTACTACTCCTCCTCCTCCTCCTCCTCCTCCTCCTCCTCCTACTACCACCATTATTACTACTATTACTACTATTACTCCTATTACTAATACTCCTATTATGACTACTACTTGTACTACTGCCACCACTTCTGCTTCTACTACTACTGCTACCACTATATCTACTTTTGCTACTGGTACTACTACTACTACTACGACTTATACTACTACTACCTTTATTGTGACTACTGCTACAGCTATTATGACTACTACTACTACTGCTGCTGCTACTGCTACTGCTGCTACTACTACTGCTAGAACTGCTGCTACTATAGCTACAACTAACATTACTGCTGCTACATTTGCTACTACTACTACAACGACTGCTACTACAGCTACTACTGCGGATGTTACTACTACTACAGCTACAAATAATTCTATTATGACTGCTGCTGCTACTACTACTGCAACTACCACCTCTCTTCCTACTACTGCTGCTACTTCTACTTCGGCGACTATGACGACCACTGCTTCTACTATAGCTACTACTAGTATTACAGTTACCACTTTTGCTACTACTAATAATGCTTCTACTACGATTACTACTTGTACTACGGCGAATACTACTACTGCAGCCACTACTACTGCTACAACTACTACTTCTACTACTACTACAACTACTATGGCTGCAACCTCTACACTACACCTTCTACGACTACTGGTTTTGCTACTACTACTTCTGCTACTACTTCAACTACCACTACTGCTGTTGCTGCTGCTACCGCTAACGCTACTACTATTACTACTACTACTACTACTACTATTGCTATTGCTGCTTCTACTACTGCTACGACTACTACTTCTTCTGCTACAATGTCTACAACTACTTCCGCTACTACTACTGCTACTACCGCTGCTACTACTACTAGTACTCCTACTTCAACAACTCCTACAACTACTGCTATGGTTACTACTACTCCTACTCCAACTTCTTTTGCTGCTACTTCTCCAACTGTCCCTACTCCTCCAACAACTACTATTACTATTACTGTTGTTGCCGCTACTACTACCACTACTACTACTCTTGCTTCTACTTCTGCTGCTGCTGTTCCAACTAATATTACTATTCCTTCTACTACTATTAATACTACTTCTACAACAACTACTACTACTACCAATACTACAATTACTAGTACTACTTCTACTACTACTACTACTACTACTACTACTACTACTACTACTAATACTACTATAACACTACTACTACTAGTACCACTACTACTTCAACGACAACTACTCCTATTGCTACTACTACTGCTGCTACTACTGGAACTACTACTACTACTACTACTACTACTACTACTACTACTACTAATACTACTATTACTACCACTACTGTAACTACTACAACAACCAATCCTTCTGCTACAGCTACTCCTACGACAACAACTATTACAACTACTGCAACTACTACACCTACTATTAGTGCTACTACTGCTGCTGCTGCAGCTGCTACTTCTACTAGTACTACTACTACCACTTCTACTAGTACTCCCACTACTACTTCTACAACTAATAATACTACTACTAATACTACTATTATCACCACTCTTGCTACTGCTGTAACTACTACTACTACTACTACTACTAATACTACCATAACACTACTACTACTATTACTATTACTACTTCTACAACTACTACTCCTTTTGCTACTACTACTCCTACTGCTACTGCTACTATTACTACTTTAACTGCTGCTACAACAACTACTATACCAACTACTACTGCTACTCCTACTACTACTGTGGCTACTACTACTACTACAACTACTCCTACTACCACTACGATTACTACTAGTACTACTATTTCTACTACTACTAATACTCCTACAACTACTCCTACAACAACAACTACTACTAATACTACTAATACAACTACAACTGCTCGTACAATTACTATTACTACTACTGCTACTTCTACTATCACTGCTAGTACTACCACTACTACTTCAATGAGTACTACCACTAATACTAATATTCCTACTACTACATCTGCTAGTGCTTCTACGCCTACTAGTACTAGTACTAATACTACAACTCCTACTACTACTACTCCAACACTTACTCCTATTACTACTCCTACTACTACTCCTACTACTACTACAACTACTGCTGCTACTACTACTACTACTAATCCGAATGTTGTTGCTGCTACTGCTACTTCTATAACTTCTGTTACAGCCAATATTGCTGCTACTATAACTGTTGCTACTACTTCTTCTATAACTGCAGCTACTACTACTACTTTTCCTAGTACTACAACTATTGCTGCTACTACTCCAACTTCTAATAGTGCTGCAACTACTACTACTATTACAACCGAATCAACTACTACAACTATGGTCGCGGCTACTACTACTGCTATTGCTAGTGATACTACTACTACCACTACTACTACAACTGCTAGTCCTACTACTCCTTCAACTACTTCTTCTGCTTCTACTACTACTACTTCTACTACAACTACTACTACCACTACTACCACTACAACTAGTGCTATTGCAGTAGTTGCTACTATTACTACTACTATTGTTGCCACTATGATTACTATAACAACTACTATTGCTACTGCTGCTACTACTACTACTACTGTTGCTCCTAGTTCTGCTGCTACTACTACTACTTTGTTGCTGTTGCCACGGCTTCTACTGCTGTTGCTGCTGTTGCTACTACTACTGCTACTACTTCTACATCTCCCACTACTACTACTACTACTACAGCTACATCTACTACAACCACTACTACAGCTACTGCTTCTACTTCTACCACTACTAGTACTTTTGGTACTAATTTTGCTACTACTACTACTGCTACTACTATTGCTACTACGGCAACCACTACTACTTCTATAGCTACTGCTACTACTCTTATTATAACCACTACTACTATCGCTACTACCACTACTACAACTACTACTGTGGCGACCAACACTACAACCACTTCTACTATTGCTGCTACTACTAATACTGCTTCTACTACTACTGCTACTACTGCTACTACTACTTCTACTACTGTTATTACTACTACTGCTACTACTACTACTCCAACAATGGCTATTGTTGCTGCTACTATTACGACCACTTCTTCTACTACCACTTCTACTGCTTGTGCTACTACTACTACTACAGCATTACTACTATTACTACCACTGCTACCATTGCTTCTCCGACAAAAAAACAACAACTGCTGCTGCTGCTACTGCTACAACTACTGCTACTGCTAAAACTGCAACTGCTACAACTACTACTTCAATTACAACTATTACTTATGCTACTACTCTTACTACTTCTGCCATGACTACTACTAGTGCTACTACTACTACTTTTGCTACTAGTACTACTGCTACTTTTACTACTACTACTGCTACTTCTGCTATCGCTACAGCTCCTAAAACTACAGCTACTACTACTCCTCCTCCTCCTTCTACTACTACTACTACTACTACTACTTCTACTGCTACTGCTACAACTATTGCTACTACAACTACTACAACCGCTACTGCTTCTACCATAACTACTCCTATTACTATTGCTACTGCATTTGCTACTATTGCTATTGCTATTACTGCTACTACTATAGCTGCTGCAGCCTCTACTACTTCTCCTACTACTACTACTGCTTCTACTACAGCTGCCATGACTATGGCTACAACTTCTACTACTACCACTACTAGTACTATTAGTACTACGTTTGCTACTACTACTACAGCTACTACTACTGTTCCTACATTATCTCCTACTACTATTACTTTTGCTACTACTAATGCTAATACTACTACTACTTTGGCAACTACTACTCAATCTCCTTTTGCTACTACTACTGCAACTCTCACTACTCCAACTACAACTACAACTATTACGACTTCTATTACTACAACTATTGCTATTACTACTACTACAACAACTACAACAACAACAACTACTACTACCACTTCCATTGCTGCTGTTGCTACTAATATTATCACTCCTTCTACTACTAATACTATTTCTACTACTACTTCCACTACTACTAATACTACTATTACTACATATGCTGCTACTGCTGCAACTACTACTACTTATACAACTACTACTTCAATTGCTACTACTACTGCTGCTACTACTACTGCTACAACTACTACCACCACTACAACTACTAATACTACTATTATTACTACTACTACTACTATCTCAACTACTACTTCTACAGCTACTGTTACTCCTACTACTATTACAGCTACACCTGCTTCTACTGCGACTACTACTACCACCACAACCACCACCACCACCACCACCACCACTACTACTATTGCAACAACTACTGCAACAACTACCACTACTGCATCTACTACTACGACTACTACTACTACTATTATTGCAGTAGCTACTACCAGTACTACTACTGCTTTTGCAACTACAACTATAGCTACTACTACAACTTCTACTACTACTAATGTTGCTACTACTACAGCTTTTACTTTTGTTGCTACTACTACTACTACTCGTATTGCTACTACTACTGCTACTATTGCTGCTACCACTGCTACTATGACTACTACTACCACCACAACCACCACCACCACCACCACCACCACTACTACTACTGCAACAACTACTACAACAACTACCACTACTACATCTACTACTACGACTACTAGTACTACTGTTATTGCGGCAGCTACTACCAGTACTACTACTGCTTTTGCAACTACAACTATAGCTACTACTACAACTTCTACTACTACTAATATTGCTACTACTGCTGCTTTTACTTTTGTTGCTACTACAACTACTACTCGTATTGCTACTACTACTGCTACTATTGCTGCTACCACTGCTACTGCTGTTGATGCTGCTGCTACTACCACTATTGCTCCTACTACTCCTACTACTACCATCGCTATTACTACTACTATTCCTACTACTCCTACTACTACCACTACTACTCCTACAACTACTACTGCTTCTACTACGACTACGACTAGTACTACCGCTACCACTTCTGCGTCTACTACTATTTCTACCACTACTAATAATTCTACTACTACTACTACTACTACTACTACTACTACTACTACTACTACTACTACTACTACTACTACTACTACTACTACTACTACTATTACTACTTCTATTGCGACTACTGCCACTCCTATCACGACTACTACTGCTACTACTACTACTACCACCACTATTACAACTGTTACAATTACAACAACTACTATTACTACTACTACTACTGCCACTACGACTGCTACTATAGCTACTACTGCGGATTCTACTATTACTATACCTACAAATACTGCTACTTCTGCTACGATGGCTGCTACTACTACTAGTAAAACTGCTGCTACTACTACTGCAACTACCACTTCTCCTACTACTACTACTACTGCTACTTCAACTTCGGCGACTATGACAATTATTGCTTCTACTAGTACTATGACTTGCATTACAGTTACTACTTATGCTACTACTAATAATGCTTCTACTACAACTACTATTAGTATTACGGCGAATACTACTGCTACTGCGACAACTACTGCTACAACTACTGCTTCCACTGCTACTACAACAACAACTACTACTATAACTACCAAGACTACTGCTTCTACTTCTATAACTACTGCTTCTACTACTGCTGCTTCTATGACTACTATTGCTGCTGCTACTACTACTATTGCTACTACTACTACTACCACTACTTCTGCTACTATTACTACTGCTGTTGCTTCTAGTACTGCTCCTTCTACTTCTGTTAATGTTACTACTGCAACTACTACTACTACTATTGCCGCCACTTCGACTACTACCACTACTACTACTAGTACTACTACTACCAGTACTACTTTTATTTCTACTATTGTTGCTGCTACTATTATTGTTGTTGCACCTACTACAACTACAACTACTAGTACTCTTACTACTTCTATTACTACTACAAGTACTACAGTTGCTGTTGCTGCAACTCCAACTATGACTATTCCTGCTGCTTCATCTACTTCTACTACTGCTATACTACTACCACTACTAAAACTACTATTATTACTCCTGCTACAACTAATACTACTCCTTCTCCTTCTACTACTGGTACTACAACAACAACTACTACTACTACAAATACTCCAAATGCTATTGCTACTCCTCCTACTACTACTTCTCCTACCACTACTACTTCTATTACTTCTACTTCTACAACAACAACTACTACTACAAGCACTTCCACTACTACTAGTATAGCTATTGCTGTTGTTGCTACCACTAGCACTACTGCTACTGCACTTGATGCTACTACTAGTCTAGCTGCTGCTACTACAGTTACTACTACTACTGCTGTTGCGGTTGCTAATACTACTCCTACTTTTGCTAATACTACTACTGCTACTGCTATAGCAACAACTACTACTACTATCACTACTTTAACTACTGCTGCTACTGCTGCTACTACTACTAGTGCTATTATTATTGCTACTACTACTACTACTACTAGTACTATTGCTACTGATACTACTACTACTACTATTGTTACAGTTGTTGCTAGTACTACTACTACTTCTGCTGCTGCAACCACTACTACTACTACAGCCGCAATTACTGCCACTCATACTACTACTACAATTACTACAACTATTATTGATGCTGCTGCAGCGGCGGTTGCTGCTATTGCTACTGCTACTACTTCAACTACTATAACAACAATTGCTACTGTTGCTACTACTACTACAACTACAACTACTATGGCTTCAACAACTTATTCTTCTAGTAATACTGCTACTACTGCTACTACTATTACAACTGCTACTTCTACTACTACTACAACTCCTACTATTACCACTAGTACAACTACTATTGCTACTACTACCACTACTACTATTGCTACTCCTACTACAGCTAACTACAACTACAATAACTACTGCAAGTACTACTATAACACCAACACCTACTAGTATTACTACTGATACTACTACTACTACAACAACAACTACTACTACAACAACTACTACTACTTCTACTACTAGTACTAGTACAACTACTCTACGACTACTACTACAACAACTATTGCTACTTACTACTACGACTACTCCAACTACTACTACTACTCATACAACTACTACTCCTGCTACTACTACCATGATAACTACTACTACTACAACTACTGTTACTAGTACTACCTCTGTTGCCACTGCTTCCGTTGCTAAAGCGGCTACGCTACTAGCATAACAACAACAACAACTACTACTACTACTTCTACTACTACAACAAGTAGTTCTACTACCACAACTACTAATAGTACCAGTCCTACGACTACAACAACAACAATTGCTACTACTACTACTATTACTAGTATAAATTCTACTACTAATACTACTACTACTACTAGTAGTACTACTACTATTACTACTACTACAACTATTACTACTTCTACTACTACTACGACGATGACTACTACTACTACCACTACAAGTGCTGCTGCTGCTACTATTACTACTACTACTGCTAATACTGCTACTACTTCTACAACTAGGATACAACAACAACAACGACTGCAACTACTCCTACTAGCACAATTTCTACTGCTATAAGTACTACTGCAACTGCTGCTACTAGTACTACTATAGCTGCTGTTGTTGATGCTGCTACTTGAACTACTATTGCTAATACTACTACTACTACTACTACTACTACTACTAATACTACTGCTGCTGCTGCTGCTACATTAATAGTACAATAACAACAACAACAACAACTACTACTACTACTAGTACTACTACTACTCCTCTTCCTACTACTGCTGCTACAACAACTACTACTATAACTACTACTACTACTACCCAACTAATACTACTATTACTGTAACTAATTCTACTACTACTGTTACTACTACTACTACTACTACTAGTGCTACTACAACTATTACTACTAGTACTACTTCTTCTTCTACTAGCACTATTCCTACGACTACTACGACAATTACTCCAACTACAACTGCCACTAGTATTGTTCCTGTTACTACTGCTACTACTACAACTATTATTACTACCACAACAACTACTACTACTACAACAACAACTACTACTACTACTACTCTCCTACTAGTACTACTACTATGGCCGCTAGTACTATTGCTACTGCTACTGCTGCTAGACTATTATCGCAACTACTACTATTACTACTACAACTACTGATACTACTACTACTGCAACTACTACTACAACAACAACAACTATTACAACTACTTCAGCTACTACTACTAGTACTACTATTCCTACTACTACAACTACAACTTCGACTACTCCTACTACAACAACTATAAGTATTGCTACTACTACTATTACTACTAATAGAATTACTACTCCTGCTACTTCTACTATAAGGACTACTACTACGACTACTATAAGAACAACTACTAATACAACTACTGCTATAGCACTACTACTATTGTTGCTACTACTACTACTACTACTACTACTACTACTGCTATTACTACTAGTACAACTACTACTCCTACTGCTACTACTACAATAACTACTGCTGCTATTGTTACTACACTACTAGTACAACAACAACAACAACAACAACAATTAGAACTACTTCTACTACTACAATATCTACTACCAGTAATACTATTACTTTCACTACTACTACTACAACTAGCACTACGACTGCTACTTCTACAATCACTACTATTGCTACTACTAATTCTATAACTACTACGACGACTGCTACTACGATGATGACTACTACTGCTGCAGCAACAATGGCTACTACTTCTGCCACTGCTGCTGTTACTACTACTACTACTATTACTACTACTCCTCCTCCTACTACTACAACTGCAACAGTTAATACCACTACAACTACTACTTCTACTACTGCTAGTATGACTTCTCCGACAACAACAATAACTACTACTACAATTACTTCTCTGACTACTACTACCACTGCTACTACTAGTACTACTACGGTTGCTACTACTACTACTACTGCTGTTATTACTACTACAACAACTGCTACTACTACTGCCACAACAACAACAACAACTACTACTACTACTACTACGACGACGACTACTACTACTACAACAACTACAACTACAACTCCTACTATGGCTATTAGAACTACTACTAGTAACACTGCTACTTTTGCTACTTCTATTGCTAATCCTACTACAACTATTACCATAACTACTAGTACTCCTACTATTACTTCTACAACTATTGCCGCTACACATGCTGTTGTTTCAATTGCTACTCCTGCTTCTACTCTTACTACTACTACAACTACTCTGACTACTACTGCTACTACAAATAGAACTCCTAATAATACTATTCCCACTGCTACTACGACTACTACAATTGTTGCAACTGCTTCTATTGCTACAGCTACAACTGCTTCTCCTCCACCTCCTACTACTACTACAACTACTACAACTACTACTATATCTACTACTACTATTACTATTACTTGGCCAACAACTACAATAACAACAACTACTACTACTCTACTACTACTAGTACCACCACTACTACTTTTAGTATTGCAACTACTACAACTACTGCTACTGCTGCTCTGCTGCTACTAGTACTACTTTGATAACTATTACAACAACTACTGCTGCTACTTCTACCACTGCTAATACCACTACTACCATTACTACTACTAATGCTACTACTGCTGCGGCTTCTACCACTACTGCTACTACGACTATTGCAGCTAGGACTACTACCAATACTGCTACCATTACTACTACTACCATTACTTCTATTACTGTTGCAACTCTGACTAGTGCTACTACTACTACTACTACTATCACCACTACTACTACTAGTCCTCCTCCTACTACTACTACTCCTACTCCAACTGCTATTCCTACTCTGACTGCTACAACAACAACCACTATTGCTACTGCTACTATTACTACTACTACCACTACGGCTACTCTTGCAGATACTACTACTCCAACTACCATTACCTCTACCACTACTGCTGCTACCAATTCTACTAGAACTACTACTACTAATATTACAACTACAAGTACGACTATAACTACTACTACAACTAACACAAGTCCAACTGCTACAACTACCACTACTTTTGCTGCTATAACTACTACTACTACAGTGATGATTACAACTAGTACTACTGCTACCACTACGGCTACTACTACTACTGCTACTACCACAACTATTAATCCCAACACTCATCCAACTACTACTACTACTATGATTTCTACTGCTACGACAATTACTACTACTAGTACCACTACTATTATTAATCCTAATACTCCTACTACTACTACAACCACTACAACTACTCCTAACACTCCTACTACGATAACTATTGCTACTACTTCTACTTTTACTACAACAACTACTCCTAACATTCCTACTACTACTACTACTACTACTACTACTACTACTACTACTACTACTATAACTGCTATTACTACCACTGCAACTATAACCAGTATAAGTACTACTATTGCTATTACTACTACTAGTACTACGCCTACTGCAACTAATACAACTACTGCTACTACTACTATTATTTCTATTACTACTCCTACTGAAATTACTACTACTACAACTACCGCTGCTACTTCTACTACTACTCCTCCTCCTACTACTACTACTTACTACTAGTGCTGCAAATGCCACTATTACTACTACTGTAGCTTCGACTTCTATTACTACTGTAACTACTACTACTGCTACTGCTACTACTACTACTACTACTACTACTATTGCTGCTACTACTACTTCTACTACTTCTATTACCACTACTATTACTAATGCTACTACAACTACTACTGCTACTACTACTACTATTACTAATTGTGCCACTATTGCTGCTACTATTGCTGCTAGTATTACTACTACTGCTACAACTACTACTACTATTACTACTACAGCTGCTGGTACTACTACTACAGTTGCTACTGCTACTACTACTACTATTCCAAGTACTACTACTGCTACTACTTCTAGTACTACTGTTGCTACTACTACTACTATAACTTCTACTATTCCACTACTACTACTATTACAACAACAGCAACAACAACAACTTCAACTACTACTACTACTACTACTATTACGACTACTACATCTCTTGCTACTACTACTGCTACTATTGCAACCACAATGACTACTATGATTACTACCACTATAACTATGACTCCTACTACTACTACTAGAACTTCTGCGACATCTACTACTCCTACAACCACTGCTGCTACTACTGCTACTAGTACTCATTCTAGTACTTCTACTACTATTACTACTACTACTGCTCATACTTCTGTTGCTACTCCTACTACTATTCCTACTACAACCACTACTACTGCTCCTAATACTACTACAATAACTACAACTACTCATATCACTACTCCTCCTACACCTATTTGTACAACAACAACAACTACTACTACAACAACAACAACAACTACTACTACAACTACCACTGCTACTACTACTACTCCTACTACTAGTACTACTATTACCACTACTACTAGTACTACTACTCCTACTTCCACTACTAACTACTACTGCTGCTTATATTGCTACTACCACTATTACTACCTCTACAATTACTGCAGCTACTACTATTTTTTACTATCACTACTACTACTACTACTACTATTACTTCTACTACTACTTCTACTACTACTCCTACGACTACTCCCACTACTACTACAAGTCCTACAACTTCTACTACTGCAACTACTACTACTACGCCTACCCTTATAACTACAACTTTTGGTACTGCAACAACAACTAGTACTATTGCTACTACTGCTACTACAACCACTATTACCACTACTGCTAATACTAGTACTATAACTACTACAACAACTGATATTGTTGCTACTACTAACACCACTTGCGCTAATACTATTGTTGTTGCTACTTCTACTGCTACTACTACAACTACCTCCACTTCTGCTGCTACTACTACAGTTACTACTACTACTACTATTGCCACTACTACTGCTACTAGTACTACTACTATTGGCACTACTACTGCTACTAGTACTGCTACAACTACAAATCTTACTACTACTATTACCCCTATTACTACTACTACTACAAGAACTTTTGCTACGTCTACTACTCCTATAACCACTACTGCTACTACTACTACTAGTACTCCTACTAGTACTTCTACTACTATTACTACTACTACTACTGGTACTCCTATTGCTACTCCTACAACTATACCTACTACAACCACTACTACTGCTCCTAATACTACTACAACAACTACAACTACTCATACCACTACTCCTCCTACACCTGTTCATACAACAACAACAACAACTACTACTACTACTACTATTAACACAGCTACTAGTACTACTACTCCTACTACCACTACTAACTACTACAACTACTTATATTGCTACTACTACAACTACTACTTCTACAATTACTGCTGCTACTACTATTTTTACTATCACTACAGCTACTATTACTTCTACTACTACTTCTGCTACTACTCCTATGAGTACTACCACTACTACTACAAGTCCTACAACTTCTACTACTACTATGACTACCCTTATAACAACTACTTTTGGTACTACAACAACAACTACTACAACTACTACTACTACTGCAAATACTACTACTATAACTACTACTACAACTGATATTACTGCTACTACTTACACCACTTGCCCAAATACTATTGCTACTGCTACAACTATTACCTTTATTGCTACTGCTGCTTCTACTGCTACTACTGCAACTACTCCTACTTCTGCTACTACTACTACAACAACAACTACTAGTATTACTACTACTACTACTACTATTACCACTACTACTATTGGCACTAGTACGGCTACTACTTCTACTATGAAAACTACTACTACTACTGCAACAACTTCAACCCCTACTACTACAATTACCACTACTACTAGTACTACTACTACTGCTACTTTTATTGCTACTCCTACTAGTAATATTACCACAGCTACTAGTACTCCTACTATTACTTCTACTACTAGTACTGCTACCGCTGCTGCTACTTCTGTTACTACTCCTACGACTTCTCCTACAACTACTACAACTACTCGTACTCCTACTACTACTACTCCTACAACTACTTTTACTGTTACTACTACTATTGCTGCTAATACCACTACTACTACTAGTATTACTTCAACTAGTACTAATACTACTATTGCAGCTGGTGCTACACCCACTACTACTCTTGCTACTACTGTTACTACTACAACAAATACTACTATTACCACTACTACGACTACTACTTCTTCCACCACAACTACTATTACTACAGCTGGTAATACAATAACTAATCCAGCTACAACTATTACAATGACTACCACTACTACTACAGCTACAAGTACTACTGATACTTCTGCTGCTAATACTACAACTGCTACAACAACAACAACAACAACAACAACAACCACAACTACTACTACTACTACTACTACTACTACTACTACTACTACTACTACTACTACTACTATAACTACTACTACTACAACAACAACAGCTACTACAAAAACTGCTACTACTACTACTATTGCCACTATTACTATTACTACTACTGCTACTACTACTGCTGCTACTACAATTATTGCTACTGCTGCTACACTACTACTACAACTACTACTATTAGTACTACTACAACTACTAATACTACTGTTACTGCAACTATTACCATCAATACTACTACAACTACTACAACTACTATAACTACTTCTGCTACTACTACTAGTACTACTATTACTACTACAACAACTATAACTACGACTACTCCTACAACTACAACTTCAAGTATTGCTACTACTACTACTACTAATGCAATTACTACTCCTGCTACTACTACTATAAGGACTACTACTACTACTACCGCAAGAACAACTACTGCTACTAGTACTACTTCTATTGCTGTTGTTGCTACTACAATAGCTACTACTACTACTACTACTACTACTACAACTACTACAACTACTACTCCTACTACTACAACTACTATTCCTACTACTACTACAACTACTATTGCTGCTACTACTATAACAACTATTGCTACTGCTACTACTACAATAACTACTACTGCTACTGTTGCTACATTACTAGTACAACAACAACAACAACAACAAAAGCTACTACTACTAGAACTATTTCTACTGCTACAACATCAACTACTACTACTACTACTACTTCCACAACTACTACTACAACTAGTACTATGACTACTACTACCACAACAACTACTATTGCTACTATTACTACTACTATTGCTACTACTAATTCTACTATAACTACTAATACTACTACTACGATGATGACTACTACTGCTGCTACAACAATGGCTACTACTTCTGCTATTGCAGCTGCTACTACTACTACTATTACTACTATTGCTCCAACTACTATTACAACTACAATAGCAAATACTACTACAACTACTACTTCTACTATTGCTACTACGACTTCTCTGACAACAACAATAACTACTACTATAATTACTTCTCTGACTACTACTACCACTGCTACTACTAGTACTGCTACAGTTGCTACTACTACTTCTACTACGGCTATTACTACTACAACAACTACTACTACTGCTACAATAACAACAACACTACTACTACTACAACAACAACAACTATTACTACTACTACAACAACTACTACAACTACAACTCCTACTACTGCTATTACAACTACTACTAGTATGACTACTACTTCTGCTACTTCTATTCCCACAACAACTAGTACTCCTCCTATTACTTCTACAACTATTATTGCTACACATTCTGCTATTTCAATCGCTACTCCTACTACTCCTACTACGACTACAACTACTCCGACAACAACAACAACTACTACAACTCATACTACTACTCCTATTACAATTGCTACAGCTACTACTACTACTACAACTAATACTACTACAATAACTACTACTACCTCAACTAATTCAAATACTGCTGCTGCTATTGCTGCTACACCCACTACTACTAGTGCGACTACTACTACTATTACTACTCCTACTAGTACTTCTACCACTTCATCTGCTACAGCTACTACTTCTACTACTACTAATGCAACTACAACTCCTGTCGCAACTACTACAATGACTAC
The DNA here is from genome assembly GCA_005019695.1 of Trichopus zeylanicus subsp. travancoricus. Lineage (NCBI taxonomy): Eukaryota > Viridiplantae > Streptophyta > Magnoliopsida > Dioscoreales > Dioscoreaceae > Trichopus > Trichopus zeylanicus. The sequence continues at coordinate 22,081 of RXID01015358.1, forward strand.
TACTTCTACTACTGCTGCTGCTGCTACACTACTACTATAATAACTACTACCATTACTACTACTACTCCAACAACTACTACAGTTTCAACTACTAATAGTAATACTGCTACAACTACTACAACTACTCCTACTACAAGTGTTACAACTACTTCTTCTGCTAAAACTACTACTATTGTTGCTATTGCTAGTACTACTGTTACTCCAACTACTACAACTGCTGCTACTACTACTATGACATCTGCTACTACTGCTACTATAATGACTACTCCAAGTACCACTCATATTCCTATGATTACTATTACTACTACTACTACAACAACTCCAACTCCTACTTCTACTATGATTACTACAACATCTATTTTTACAACTGCTAGTACTCCTATAACTACTGCTACTACTGCTACTATAATGCTACTACTACTACAGCTACTACTACCATTATTACTACTGTTACTATTATAATTATAGACACTACTATTACAGCTGTTTCTACTACTTCCACTTCAGTTACTACTATTGCTACTACTACTACTACTACTACCACGCTTGATCTTGCTACTACTACTACTACTTATTTGACTCCTACTACAGCTACGACTACCCTGACCCCTACTACTGCTACTACTACTCTGATTCCGACTACTGCTACTACTACTCTGATTCCGACTACTGCTACTACTACTCAGACCACTACTACAATTGCAACAACTATTGCGGTAGCTGCTGCTTCTGTTGTTGCTGTAGCTACTACTACTATTGCTACTGCTGCTACTACAACAACAACAATAACTACTACTACGTTAACTTCTTCTACTACTACTCCAAATACTCCTACTACTACTATTACAACAATAACAACAACTACTACTATAAGTAATACTACTACTACTACCACTACGACCACCACAACCACTACTACTCTTGCTAGAACTACTCCACCTACTTCCACTACTACTACTAATTCTACTACTGCTACTACTACTACTACAACAATAACTACTACCACAATTACAACCATAACTACTACTACTATTACAACTACAACTACTCCTACTCCAACTCCTACTCCAACTTCGACTAATACTACTACTACTACTACTACTACTACTACTACTACTGCTGCTGCTGCTGCTGCTACTGCTGCTGTTGCTACTACTACTACTACTCCAATTACTAGTACAACTACTACAACTACTGCTATAATAATAACTACTACTTCTATTGCTAATGCTACCACTATTGCTACAACTACTGCCGCTGTTGCTACTGCTACAACTACTACTATAATTACTACTATTGCTTCTTCTACTGTTACTGCTATTACAACTAGTACTATTACTACTACTACTACCTCTACTATTACTCCCATCACTACTACTGCTACTACTAGTACAACAACTACAACTACTGTTACCACTACTACTACTACTACTATTACCTCTACTAGCACTACTACTGCGGCCACTACTACTACTACAACTACCACTGCTACCACTGCTACTCCTACTCCAACTTTTAATCCTACTACTACCACTACTACTACTACTATAACATTAACTACTACTAATACTACTCCAACTACTATACTACCACTATTGGTACTATTGTTGCTGCCCCTACTACTACAACTCCTATTTCTACTACTAATACTACTATTGTTGCTGCTGTTGCTGCTGCTAAAGCTTGCTACTACTCCGACTAGCACTATTACTACTACTAGTACTACTAGTACTAGTATTACTTCTCCTTCTCCTACAGCTACTACTATTATTACTACAACTACTGCTACATATACTGCTATTGCTACCACTACTACTACAACAACTACTACTACCTCTACTAGTACTACTGTTACTTCTACTACTGCTACTTCTCCTACTACTATTGTTGTTACTATATTTGGGACTACTACAACTGCAACTACTACTGCTACTTTGACTGCTACTACTACTACTGCTACAACTACTACTATAACTACTACTACTGCAACTACTAGTACTACTACTTCTGCTTCTTCTACTTCAACTACGGCTACTACAACTGCTTCAACTACTACTACAGCTATTACTGCTACTTTTACAACTACTATTATAATTGTTGCTGCCACTACTGCTACAACTTCCACTTCTGCTACTACTTTTGCACTTGCTACCACTGTTACTACTACTACTACTATAACTTCTACAACTCTTTCTACTACTACTACCACTACTACTACCACTAATATTGCTATGGCCACCACCACTACTACTACCACTACTAAAGCTACCACCACTACTACTACTAATACTATTTAATGCACTTCTACTACTACTACTATTACTACCACCACTACTACTACAACCACCACTACTACTACCATTACTACTACTACTAATAGTATAGCTACTTACACTACTACAACTACTACTTCTACAACTACTACTGCTATTACTGCTACAACTACTTCTACTAGTACTATTGCCACTTCTACTACTACCACTACTGTTGCTGCTACTACGGCTCTTACTTGTACTACCATTACTACTACTGCTACTACTACTGCAACTACTTCTACAACTACTACCTCTACTCCTAGTCCTACTAATACTACTACTACTACCACTTCTTCTACTTCTACAGCAACTTCTTCTACTTCTCCTGCAACTACTACAACTACTACTCTCACTGCTACTACTACTACTAGTAGTGCTACAACTATTACTACTACTACTACTACTACTTCTACTGCTACTCCTACTACTACTCCTATTACTACTACTACTACAAGAACAACAACAACTTCTACTACTACTACTACCAAATTTACTAGTACTACTACTACTAGCACCAATACTACTACAGCGACTACAACTACTACTAGTACCACTACTACTACTACTACTACTACTTCAACAACAACTACTACTTCTACTTCTGCTTCTGCTACTACTATTATTACTATTGCTACTGCTACTCGTACTACTCGTACTACTACTACTTCTACTACTACCACTACTAATACTTCTTTGACTATTACCACTGCTACAACTGCTACTTCTACTACTACTAAAGCGACTACAACAACTCTTGCAACTACTACGATTATGACTATTACTACTACTACTACACTCCTACTACTACTATATCTATTGTTACTACGACTAATACTACGACAAGTGTCACTACTTCTACTACCAAAACTGCAACTACTACTATTACTACCACCAATATTACTGCTACTAACACTACTACAACTCCTCGTACTACTACTCCTACTACAACCACCCCTACTTCTACTCAGTTACTTCTCCTACTATGAATACTACTAATATTTTAGCTACTACTACTATTACTGCAACTACTACTAAATAACAATAATAACTACTACTACTACTACTACTACCACCACCACCACCACTACTACTACTGCTGCTGCTGCTGCTGCAACAACTACTAATACATCACTACTACATCTACTACCACTACTAATACAACACTACTACATCTACTACTACTACTACTACTACTACTACTACTACTACTACTACGACTACTGCTGCTATTACTTCTACTATTGCTACAACTACTACTGCTTTTACTTATAATGCTACTAATACTTCTACTACTGCAATAACTGCAGCTACTATTACTACTACAACTGCTGCTACTACAACTACTACTGCTACTAGTACTACTGCTGCCACTACCACCACTACTACTACTACTATTGCTCCCATTATTATTACTACTACTACTACTGCTACTACTACTATGCCTGCTCCTACTACTATTGTTGGTACTTCAGCTTCAGCTACTGCTACTACTACTACTTCTACCACTACTACTACTGCTACTACTGCAACTTCTACTTCTACAGCTACTATGACTATTTCTATTATAGCTTCTACTACTATTACAACTACTGCTATTATTACTACTACTTCTACTACAACTATTACTACTATTGTTGCTACTACCACCACTATGATTACCACAACTACTATCAGTACTACTACTTCTAGTACTACTGTTGTTGCTGCTGCTACCACTACTACAACTTATGCCGCTGCTATTACTACAATTTCTAGTACTACTGCTTTTGCTGCTGCTACTACTTCTACTACTACTACTTCTATGCCTGCTCCTACTACTATTGTTGGTACTTCAGCTTTTGCTACTGCTACTACTACTACTTCTACCACTACTACTACTGCTACTACTGCTACTTCTACTTCTACTGCTACTATGACTATTTCTATTATAGCATCTACTACTATTACAACTACTGCTATTATTACTACTACTTCCACTAGAACTATTACTACTATTGTTGCTACTACCACCACTATGACTACCACAACTACTATCACTACTACTACTACTAGTACTACTATTGTTGCTGCTGCTACCACTACTACAACTTATGCTGCTGCTATTACTACAACTGCTAGTACTACTGCTTCTGCTACTATTGCTACTTCTACTACTACTAGTTCTGCAGAAACAACAACTACAACTACTACTGCAACTACTACTACAACTTCTGCTACTAGTATTACTACTACTACTATTACTGCTACTACTTCTATTACTACTACAACTATGACTACTACTATTATTACTAACAATACTACTACAACTACTACTATTACTGCTACAACTACGACTACCATAACTACAACTGCTACCACAACAACTACTACTACAACTTTTCCCATAATAATAACTACGACTACTCTCCTGCTACTATGACTGCTGCTACTACTACTGCTACAACTACTACTATTGCTACTAGCAGTAGTACAGCTACTACTGCTTCTCATACTACTACTACTACGACTACTGGTACACCAATCGCTGTGGCTACTACTTCTCATACAATAACTATTATTACTACTAAAATAGCTAATACTGCCCCTGCTACACCTATTATAGCTACGACTGTTACTACTACTCCTAATGCTATTACAAGAACTACTTTTGATACTACTACCACTGCCAGTACAACTACTACTGCAACTACTACTACTACGCCTACCGCTACTATTCATACTACTGCTACTGCTACTACTACAACTTTAACCACTACTACTACTGCTACTACTGTTACTGCAAATACTATTGCAATTGCTGCTACCACCATAACAACTATTGGTACTGCAGCTGCAACTACTACTACTGCAGCTGCTACTATTACGAATCCAACTACTACTACTACTACTATTGCTAATTCTACTACTACTATTACTTTTGCTAATTCTACTACTTCTCCTACTAGTACTAGTATAACGACTACAACTATTGCTACTACTACTTCTACAGTCACCACTACTATGACTACTACTACTACTCCTATGACTACAATTATTACTATTACTATAACTACTACAACTACTACTGCTACTATTGATTCTACTGCTGCTGCTACTACTACACCTACAACTATCACAACTACTTCTGCTACCACAACAACAACTACTACTGCTGCTATAGTTACTACTACCTCTACTACTGCTACTACAACTACTACTACTACTTCTACTACTACGACAATTGTAGCTACAATAACTACTACTACGACTACTATTACAACTCTACTACTACTGCTGGTGCTGCTGCTAATACTAGTGCTAGTACAACTACAATTGCTGGGACTACCGCTACTACTACTGCTACTATTATTGCTACTGCCACCAGTACTATAACTACTACTACCACTACTACTACTACTATAATTATTATTACTACTAATCCTACTACAACTACTACTACTGCTACTATTGATACTGCTGATATTGCTACTACTACTGCAACTGCCATTACTAGTACTACTATTGTTGCTACTACTGCTACTGCTAAATTAAGTACTACTGCTACAACTTCTACTACTGGCACTGACTACTATTGCTGCTGATGTTACTATTACTACCACTACCTCTGCTACTATTGCAACTACAGCTACAATGACTCCTACTACCGCTACTATTACTGTTACTACTACTGCTGCTATTGCTATTACTACTACTACTGCTGGTGATGTCGTTACTACTAGTGGTACTACAACTATAGTTGCTGTGACTACTACTATACTACTGCTACTGCTACTATTGCTACAACCACCACTACTACGACTGCTACTACTACTACTACTACAACAATAATAACTACTTCTTCTACTACAACTACTATTACTATGGCTAATATTGATTCTATTGCTACTGCTACTATGACTACTACTTCTACTACTACTACAACTATGGCTACAATGACAAATGTTACTGCTACTATTACTGCTACTACTACTGCTACTACAGCTACTACTACTACTATTATTACAACACTACTATTACTGCTGGTGCTATCGCTACGACTTGTGCTAGTACCACTACAGTTGTTGCGACTACTACTACTACTACTATCGCAGCTTTTGCCACCACTATTATTGCTGCTGCAACTACTAATGCTACTACAACAACTACCACCACAGCTACTTCTACTACTAATGCTACTACTACGACTACTACTACTACTGCTAAAGTTACTACTACTAGTAGAAGTGTTGGTGTTGCTTCTACTACTACTACTCCTCCTACTGCTTATCGAACTACTACTACTGCTGCTGCTACTACTACTACTACAGTTTTTGTTGTTGTTCCTAATTCAACTACTACTACAAATTCTCATAGTACTAATACAATTGATACTACTACTACTACTCCTCCTACTACTATTGCTGCTGATGCTGCTACTAATACTATTGCAACTACTATTCCTTCTACTACTACTACGATAACTACTACTGCTGCTACTATGACTGCTACGACTGTTGCTGCAACTAGTACTGCAACTATTACAACTACAACTGCTACAGCAGCTACTACTACTAATACTATTACTAGTACTACTACTACTACTACTACTATGCCCACATCTGCTACTAGCACTACTATTACAACTACTACTGCTGCTGCTATTACTGATGCTACTGCTACTACTATGACTACTATTGTTGTTGCTATGACTATTGCTGCTGCTGCTACAACTACTAATGCAGCAACTACATCTACTATTGCTACTACTACTACTTTTGTTGTTGCAGCTATAACTACTACTACTACTGGTACTACTGGTACTACTGATACTACTTCTATTCCTATTACGACTACTACTACTACTACTACTACTACTACTGGCACTACTGGTACTACTTCTATTCCCATTACGACTACTACTACTACTACTACTGTTGCTACAACTAGTAATACTAGTATTGCTACTACTACTACAATTACTGCTAAAGTTACTACTATTACTACTACTACTACTCTTGCTACTACTCTACCACAACTATGACTACTACTCCTGCTATAGATACTACTACTACTGCTGCTATTACTGCTACTACTACCACTACTAGAACACAACTACTATTGCTGCTATTGCTGCTACTAGTAGTGCTACTACAGCAACTATAGCTACTACTACTAGTACTACTAGTACAACTACTACTACTACTACTACTCCTGCTGCTACTACAACTATTGCTACTACTACTTATGGTATAACTACTGCTACTACGACAGCAGCTACTGTTACCACTAGTGCGGCAATTAATGCTACTCCTACTACTACTACGACTACTACCTCTACTACTACTACAACAACAACAACAACAACTACTACTGCTTCTCCTACTATTTCTACTACAGCTACTATGACTAGTGGAACTAAATTGCTACTACTTCTCGCACTACTTCTACTGCTGCTACTACAACTATTGCTACCACTACCAGTACAATTACAGCTACTACTACTGCTGTTGCTACTACTACTACAATAACAACAACTACTACTACTACTACTTCTCCTACTACTTCTACTAATACAGCAGCTGTTGCAACTGCTACTACTACTACTACAACTACTACTACTACCACTACTAATGTTACCACTACAACTACGGATACTGCTGCAATTGTTGCAATTGCTACTACTACTAACAATACTGCTACTACTGCTACTACTAATGCAACTACCGCCACTGCTGCAGCTACTACTACTAATCCAACTACTACTACTAGTAGTAATACTAATAATACTGCAATTGCTCCTACTACTACTACTACTACCATTACTAGTACTGTTACTGCTACTACTACGACTACTGTTACTACTACTTCTACAGCTGCTGCTACAGCTACAATGATTACAACTACTGCTATCACTACAAGGACTGCTACCACTACTACCGCTACTGCTACTACGAATACAACTGCTACTATTACTACTACTACCACTACTACGGCAACTACTACTACTACTACCATCGGTACTGCTACGGCTATTTCTACCATAACTACTACTACCACTACAGCTGCAGCCGCTGCTACTATTACTACTACTACTACTACTACTACTACTTCGACTATTGCTGCTAATACTACTACACTACTGCTACTACTAGTACTACTAATACAACACTGCTACTACGGCTCCTGTTGCCGCTACTACTAGTGCTACTACAACTATGGTTCTTGCAACTACTGCCACTACTGCCACAACTACTACTACTGCTGCTCCTACTACCCATGGTACAACAACAACAACAACCGTTGCTACTACTACTATTACTACTAATATTATTACTAGTACTATTGCTATAGCTATTACTAATATTACTGCTATTAATGCTGTTGTTATTGCTACTACTGCTACAGATAGTGTTAAAACAACAACTCTTGCTTCTACTACTTGTACTATTACTACGGCCATAACTACTAGTACTACTACAACTGCTACTACCCCTGGTACAAGAACTACTTCTACTACTACTGCTACAACCACTAAAACCATAACTACTACAACAACAACAATAACTACCACAAGTACTACTACTACTACTACTACTACTACTTCTACTGCTATATCTACTAGTACTCCGAACAAACATAATGCAAATACTACAACTAATAGTACTTCTACCATTACTACTACTACTACTACTACTACTACAACTCGTACTTGTACTACTACTACGACAACTCATAACATGACTACAACTAATACAATTACTACTCCTCTACTACTTCTCCTACTAGTACTGTTACTCCTAGTACTACTCTACTACTACTGCTACTGCTACTGCTACAACTGCCACAACTACAGCTACCACTACCACTACTACTGCCACTACTATGACTGTTACTACCAGCATTACTACTACTACTACAACTACAACAAGTACAACTACTACTATTAATTTTGCTACTACAACTACCATTATTGTTGCTGCTACTGCTACTACTACTACTATTACAATCACTAATACTACTACAATTGCTACTAAAGTTGCTATTATTACAACAACAACAACCTCTACTACTACTGCTACAACTACTACTGTTGCTACAGATACTACTACTACTACTTCTATTGTTACTACAACTGCTACTACTACTAATGCCACAAATGCTACTACTACTAAAACATTGCTACTACTGTTGTTGTTGCCGCTACTACTAGTGCTACAACAACCATAGTTGTTGCGACTACTACTACTGCTTCAGCCTCTACTACTGATACTACTACTAGTACTACTACTGCTGCTACAACTTAAACTACTAATACACTACTACTACGACTACTACTACTACTACTACTACTACTACTACTACTACTACTACTACTACTACTACTACTACTACAACTACTGCTGCTGCTGCTGCTACAACAACAACAACAACAACAACAATAGCAACTACTACTGCTGCTGCTACTTCTACTACTACTACTACTACTACTAATACTACTACTACTGTTGCCGCTGCTGCTACTATTACTATGACTAACTACTACTACTACGACAACAACAGCAACTACTACTACTACTGCTGCTACTGGCTACTACTACTACTACTACTACTACTGTCGCTGCTACTACTACAACAACTACTACTACTATTCCTACTAGTACAACTACTACTAATACAACTGCTGCAAATACTACTATTACTAATAGTACTTCTAATATTACTACTACTACTATTAATATTACTACTACTATTATTACTACTACTACTGTTGCTACTACTACTACTGTGACTACTACTACTACTACTACTTGTACGAACACTACGACTACTACTAGTATGAACAATACGACTACTATTACAACTACCACTCCTACTACTAATATTACTACTACTGGAGCAACCACTATTGCTCTTTCTACCATTGCTACTACTACCATAGCTACAACTACTTCTACTCCTACTCCTAATACTACTCCTACTTCTATAACTACTCCGACTACTACTACTACTTCTCCAACTACTACTACTAGTTCTACAGCTGCTACCACTACTACTACTACAATTACTAATGCTACTACTATTACCTCTACTGCTACTGCTACTACTATGCCTACTGCTACAACTACTCCCCCTAGTACTACTAGTGCTACTACTATTACTACTATTACTACTACAATAACAACAACTACTACTACAACTACTTCTATTACTATTACTATTGCTACACCTAATCCTATTCCTACTACTACTGCTACTACTACTACTTCTACTACAATAAATACTATTACTAGTTCTACTAATACTACTATTACTACTTCTAGTACTACTTCTACACCACCAATACTACTACACCACCAATAGTACTACTAATGCTACTGCTACTATACTACTACAACTACTACTTCTAGTACTACTTCTACTCCTACAACTACTACTATTACTATTGCTACAACTTCTACTACTACTGTCACAACTACGACTACTACTATTACTACCGCTACTACTGCTGTTAATATTTCTACTACTACTACTTCTTCTTCTACTCCTACTACTTCCCTTACAACTACTACTACTATGACAATTGCTTCTACTACAATAACAACTACTACTATTACTATTGCTTCTACCACTCCTACTACTGGTCCGACTACTACTACTACTAGTACAACTACTAACACAACTGCTCCTACTACTTTTACTATTAGTGCACTACTACACTACTACTCCTACTACTTTTGCTACAAGTACTTCTACTACTACTGTTACTACTACTGTAACTACTTTTACTACTATTGCTGCTGCTGCTGCTACTGCTGCAACTAGTGCTACTACTGCTACTTCGACTACTACTGCTGCTGCTCCTCCTACTACAACTATTTTTACTACTGCTACTATACCTGCTACTTGTACTATAACAACTACTACTACTTTTGTTACTATTATTATTATTGCTACTATTATGACTACTACTCCTAGTACTAGTGTTGTAGCTTCTATTCCTACTACTGCTAGTGCTACTACTCCTACTACTACTACAATAACTACTACTACTGCTATTGCAACTACCATTACTACTGCCTCTACTACTACTCCTCCAACTACTACTACTACAACTACTGCTACTACTATTGCTACTGCTACTACAACTACAACGACTACTGCTATCACTACTACTACTACAACTGCACCTACTACTACAATAGCTAATACTACTACTGCTGCTACTACCATTACTACTACTCCTACCGTTGCTACTACTAGTACAACTCCTACTACTACTACTATTACTGCTACTTTTGCTACTTGTACTACAACTACTACTACTACACTACTACTTCTACTATGACTACAACCACTGTTACAGCTGCTACTACTACTGCTACTACTGCTACTCCTACTACTGCTAGTATTACTACTACTGCTGCTTTTACTACTACTACTATTACTACTTCTAACACTGCTACTGCAACTACTGTTGCTGCTACTCCAAGAATGACAACTATTACTAATCCAATACCAACCTCTACTTCTGCTACTACTACTACAGCAGCTACTACCTCTCCTACTACGGCTGCTACTACTATTACTTCTACTATACTAAAACTATTGCTACTGCGACTCATCCTACTATTGCTAATAATGATATAGCCAAACTACTACTACTGCTACTACTAGAGCTTCTACTATTACTACTTCTATAGTTGCTGCTACTACAACTGATAAGACTACTACTACTAGCACTGCTATTGCTATTGCTTCTACTACTGCTATTCCTACTACTGCTGTTGTTGTTGCTGCTGCTGCTATTGATACTACTATTACCAGGATTATTACTCGTACTAATGCTGCTAGTACTCCTCCTCCTACTACTGTTTCTAATACTACTGCTATTGCTACTGTTACTACATCTTCTACTTCTGCTACTCCTACTACTATTACCATTGTTGCTGCTACTACTTCTACTACTACTACTACTACTAATACTACTCCTACTACTACTGCTCCGACTACTAATACTATTACCTCTTCTTCTTCTTCTACTACTACTAATGCTACTCCTACAATCACTACTATTTCTCCTACTACAACTACTGCTACTACTACCACCACCACCACTGCTGCTCTATTATTTCAACTACTATTATTGCTACTACTACTGCTACGGCTACTCCTACTACTTTTAATGCAAGTACTACTACTACCACCACTACTCTGACAGCTGCTATTACTACTACTACTAAACTAATACTACTACTGCTACTACTATTACTATTACTACTGCTACTGCTTCTACGACTACTAGCACAACTACTGCAACTGCTACTCCTACTCCTACTGTTGTTGCTATTACTACTACCACTAATGCTGTAGCCACTACTGCTATTGCTGCTACTACAACTGCTAGTACTACTCCAACTACCACTACTCCTACTGCTACTACTATGCTTACTGTTGTTGCTTTTGCTCTGCTACTAGTAATCTACTACTATCACCACTACTACTACTACTATTGTTGCCGCTACTTGTCCTACTGCTACTCCTACTACAAGTACTACTAATACTACTAAACTATGACTAATATTGCTACATGAACAATTGTTGCTGCTACTGCTATTGCTACTGCTCGTATTACTACCTCGGCTACTAATACCTTGTCCTATTGCTACTCCTACTACTACTACTAATGATATTGCAACTATTACAACTTCTGCTAATAGTTCTACTACTATAATAGTTACCATTACTATAACTACTACTACAACTTCAGCTCCTCCTACTACTGCTACTAGTACTACTACAACTACAATTACTATTACACAACAACAACTACTGCTACAACAACTGCTACTACTACTGCTACTACTACAACTACTGCAATTATCACTACTACTTATACTACTGCTGCTACCACCACTCCTACTACTCCTCCTACTGCTACTACTACTACAACTATTCCTGCTACCACCACTCCTACTACTCCGCCTGCTACTACTACTACTACAACTACTCCTACTGCTACTACTACACTACCATTACTACTACTATTGTTGCTATTGTTACTGCTACTCCCAGAATTCCTACTACTACTACTGCTTCCAAAATTAATACTCCTCTTACTACTATTGCTACAGCTACAACAACTACTACTGCGACTCCTACTATGACTATTACTACTGTCGCTACTGCCGCTGCTGCTACAACGAATATTACTACTACTACTACTACTACTACTACTACTACTACTACTACTACTACTACTACTACTACTATTACTACTACTACTACTACTTCTACTGTTACTACTACTCTTACTACTACTCCTACTACTACTATGACTACCTCTCCTACTAGTACTACAACTTCCACTGCCCTTGCTACTACTACTACTATGATACTACAACTACTACTACTACAGCTAATACAACTACCACTGGAATTGCAACTATTACAGTTGCTACTACATCTTCGACCACAACTACTGCTAGTACTACTACACTACTACTACAAGTACTTTGAGAGCACTAATACCACTCCTAGAACTACTACTGTTACTACTACCAATACAACTACTACTGCTACTACTCCAATTGCTTTTGCTACAACTCTTACTATGACAACTACAACTGCAATTGCTATTACTACTTTTCCTGGTACTACTGCTACTACTTCCACTACTTCTACTGCTACTAATACTCCTACCATGATTGCTTCTACTCCTACTACAAATACTACTACTACTTCAACCACCAATGCTACTACTAATCGTACAACTACTACAGCTGCTACTACTACTGCTACTGCTACTACTACAACTACTTCTGCTACTACTACTACTAGTAGTGCTACTGCTACACCTATTACAACTAGTTTAATGGCTATCACTACTACCGCTACTGCTACACCTAAGATGACTACTGCTAGAACTGCTACAAATGCAACTACTACTTGTACTTTTGCTACTACTGCTTCTATAACTACTGTTAATACTACTGCTACTACTACTGCAACTACTACTGCAATTACTACTTCTACTACTACTATTAGCACGATAGGTATCGCTACTACTACTGCTGCTACTACTACTCTAACTGCTACTTCCAAAACTACTACTACTCAAACTAATACTACTGCTACTACTACTATTACTCCTTCTACAACTGCTATTAGTACAACTACTACTACTGTTACACTACTTCTAATACTGCTACTAATACTGCTACTACCACCACCACCACCACTACTACTACTTCTATTGCTACCTCCACTACTACTGCTGCTACTGCTACTACTACTACCATTGCTACTATGACTTCTACTACTATCGCTACTCCTACTACTTCGACTGCTACTCCTACTAGTACTACTCTTGCTGTTGCTACTACTATTCCTAGTACTATTATACTACTGCTACTACTGTTACAACTACCGTTGCTACTACTACTCCTACTATTATTGCTGCTACTCCAATTATAGGTGTTGCTACTACAACTACTACTATTACTGCTGCTGCTACTCCTAGTACTAATGCTTCTACTTCTACTACTACTACTACTATCCCTACTATTGCACCTATTAATACTACTATTGCTATGGCGACTACTACTACTATCCCTACTATTGCGCCTACTAATACTACTACTGCTACTATGACTACTACTGCAACTACTGCTGCTGTTGCTTATGCTGTTGCTGCTACTACTACTATTACTACTACTACTACTTCCACTACTACTACGAATCTTGCAGCTACTGCTACTAATACTACATAGCTATTGCATCTACAACAACTAGTACTACAACCACTGCTACTTCTACTACAACTACTACTGCAAGTATTTCTACTATAACTACTACTGCAAGTACTTCTGCTACTACTACTATTGCGACTCTGGCTAATTCTACAGCTACAACTACTGCTGCTGCTGCTGCTACTACTACTACTACTATTACTACTACTAATACTACTACTACCACTTCCACAATATTACTAGTACTACTACTCCTACAATATTTACTATTACCACTATATGTCTGCTACAACTACTACTCAGCTACTATGGCTACTATGGCCACTACTCTACTACTATTACTGCTACTTTAGCTACTGCTTCTTCCACTACCACTATCACAACAACAATAACAACTACATCTACTATAGTTACTAGTACTACGACTACTACGACAACTACTACAACAACAACACCTACTACTACTACAACTGCTACTACTGCTACTACAACTACTGCTACTTCTACTACTACTCCTAATCCTATTACTACTCCTAATACTACTATTGCTACTACTACTACTACTACTACTAGTACTACAACTACAGTTGTTAGTACTGCTACTACTACAACTACTACTACCTCTACTACAACTATTATTGCTACTAACACTGCTATTGCTACTACTCCTACTACATTTACTGCAACTGCTAACCCAACTACTACTTCAACTACTACTACAACTGCTACTATTACAACAACTACTACTACTATTACTTCAGCTGTTGCTGCTACTCGTAATACTAATACTACTACTACTAGAACAACTACTAGTGCTACTAATACTACTATGACTATTACTACTACTGCTACTGCTACTACTACTCTGAGTACTACCACTACTTCTGCTACTAATAGTTGTGCTAGTGTTGTTGCTACTCCTATTATAACTACCTCAACGGCTACCATTACTACTGCTACGTCTACTAATAAGATGACCAATACTACTACTACTACTACTTCTTCTGCTACTTTGGCTAAAACTGCTACGAATGCAACTACTACTATTACTACTAGTTCAACTTCTACTACAATTGCTTCTACTACTACAGTTACTACTATTGCTACTACTACTGCAACTATTACTACTGCTACTGCTTCCACTACTACTATTTGTACTACTCCTATTGCTATTAGTACAACTACTACCACAGTCAATTCTAGTTCTAATACCGCTATTGCAACTGCCACTACCACTATTGCAAGCCCTACTCCTACTGCTACTACTGCATATCCTACTTCTGTAGTTGCTACTGATACTACATCTACTACTACTCCTACTGCTGCTATTGCCACTGCTACTACGACTTATACTACTATCACTATTCCTACTGCTACTACTGCTACTACTGCTACTACTACCGCAACTACTACGGCTGCTACTAATCCTACTGCTACTACTGCTACTACTACTACAACTACTACAACCACTACTACTATTCCAACAACTACTACACTAATGCTACTACTACTACTACTACTACTACTCCTACTTCTATTGTTCCTACTACTATTACATGGATAGCTACTACTGTTGCTGCTGCTACTTGTGGTACTACAAATGCTTCTACTAGTACTACTACTACTACTACTACTCCTAACTCTATTACTACGACTACTACAACTACTAGTAATGCTGCTACTCCTACTATTACTACTGCCACTGCTACAGCTACAGCTACTACTACTACCACCACCACTACCACTACCACTACTAGTACTAACACACCTACTACTACTACTATGACTACTACTACTACTAATCCTACTACTACAACAGCTCTGACTACTAATACCACTTCTACTGCTAATGTTGCTACTGTTACGATAACTATTACTATTACTAATAACACCACTACTGCTACTACTACTATTACTACCACTACTACTACTACTACTACAACTACCACAACTACTACAACTACTCCTACTACAACTACTATTACGACTACTACTACTACTACTACTACTTCTACTACAACTACTATTTCTAATACTGCTACTACTGTTACAGCTCTTGCTACTACTGTAGCAGTACTGCTACACTGCTACTACAGCTGCTACTACTGCTACTGTAACTACTAGTACTACTTTTAATGATACTACTACTAATATTACTAATGCTATTGCTACAACTTCTGTTACTACTTCTGCGTCTCCTACGACTATATCTACTGCTACTACTTCTGCTACAACAACTACTACTACTGCTACTATTACTGCTACTACAACTACGGCTACTACAGCTACTTCTGCTAATACTAATGCTACTACTGCTACTACTAGTGCTATTACTGCTAGTCCTGCTACTACTACTACTATTGATACTCCTCCTACTTCTGCAACAACTACTACTTTTATGGCTACAGCGGCTACTCTTGGTGCTACTACTACTACCGCAACCACAATTGCTACTACTACTGCTGCTGCTAGTACTTCTATAGCTACTATGGCTACTTTTACAACAACAACAATAACAAAAACTACTACTACCACTACTAGTACTACTACTACTACCACCACCACCACCACTACTACTACTACAACAACAACAACAACTACTACTACTACTACCACCACTTTTGCTACTATTGCAACTACGACTACCACTACAAATACTACTACTACTAATAAAGAACCAACTACTGCTACTACCAGTATTACCGTTATAACAACAACTACTACTACTATTTTGACTACTACGACTACTACCTCCGCCACTACAACAATTGCTACTGTGACTGCTACACCTACTACTGCTACTACTTCTATTGCTGCTATTGCTAATGTTACCGTTACAACAACAAAAACAACAACAGCAATGTCTACTACTACTACTACCACAACTACTGTTGCTGATACTACTATTGCGGGTAATACTACAACTACTACCACTACTTTAGCTATTAATATTACTACTGCTGCTACTGCTACTGCTTCTCAAACTTCTACTACCTCTCCTACTACTACTGCAACTAACACTACTACTACTACTACAACTCCTACTATGGCTACTGCTACTGCTGCTATGACTAATACAACAACAACAACTGTTGCTGCTAGTACTACAGCTAGTGCTATTTCTGCTACTACTAATATTACTACTACTACTACTACTACCACAACTGCTACAACTCCTACTACAACCACTACTACTTTGACTACTATTGCTACTATTACTACTACTACTATTACTGCTACTACTGCTTTGACTGCTACAACCACTACAACTTCTACTATGGCTACTTCTACTACGACTACAATGATTGCTACTACTATTACTACTACTACTACTACTACTACTGCTGCTGCTATTACTATACGGCTACTAGTGCTACTACTACTACTACTACTACTACTACAACCAAAACAAATACTACTAGTGCTACTGCTACTATAGCTACTACTGTCATAACTTCCACTACTGCCACTGCTGCTGCTGCTACTACTACTACTACTACAATAACTACTACTAATGCTACTACAACAACTACTATTGCTACTACTACTACAACTATTGCTATTACTACTGTTGTTACTACTACTACTACTATAGCTACTATTACTACTACAACTATTGATATTACTGCTGCTGCTACTACTACTACCACTGCTACTATTGTTGCTACTGCAATTATTGCTACTACTACTACTACTGCTATTGCAGCTACTATTATAGCTATTACTGCTACAACTGCTACTAGTACTGCTACTACTAATACTACTGCTGCTACTACCACCACTATTATTTCTACTACGACTACTTGTGCTACTAATACTATTATAACAACAACTACTATTGCTATAACTGCAGCTGCTGCTGCTACTACTATTACTATTGCGATTACCACTACTAGTATTATTACTTCCACTTCTACTACAATTACAACTATTTCTCCCTTTACTGTTGCTACAACTACTGCTGCTGCTACTACTATCACTACTATTACTACTGCTACTACTCCATCTACTAATGCTACAGCCACTACTACAACTACTATTGTTGCAACTATTAGTACTTCTACTATTCCTACTCCTACTACTACTGCTACTATTACTGTTCCTACTACTAGTACTCCTTCTACTACTACTACTACAACTACTATTATTTTGACTAATAATACTCCTGCTACTACTGCCACTACCAATACTTCAGCTACTGCTACTACAACTGTTACTACTACTACTACTACTACTACTACTACTACTACTAATGCTATTGCTGCTGCTACCACCACTAATATTTCTACTACTACTACTTATGCTACTAATACTATTACAACAACTATTACTACTACTATAACTGTGGCTGCTGCTGCTGCTACTATTACTACTACGACTACTACTACTAGTATTATTACTTCCACTACTACTACAACAACTACTACTCCTCCTTCTGCTGCTGCTACAATTGCTGCTGCTGCTACTACTATTACTACTATTACTACTACTGCTCTAACTACTAATGGTACAACCACTACTACAACTACTATTGTTGCTACTATTAGTACTTCTACTATTCCTACTCCTACTACTACTGCTACTATTACTGTTCCTACTACTAGTACTCCTTCTACTACTACTACTACAACTACTATTATTTTGACTAATAATACTCCTGCTACTACTGCGATTACCACTACTTCAGCTACTGCTACTACAACTGCTACTCCTACTACTACTACTACTACTACTACTACTACTACTGCTACTACTACTGCTACTCCAACTACTAAGACTGTTGCTACTACTACCTCTACTAATATCGCTCCAACTACTACTACTACTACAGTTCCTATTACTCCTACTACTATGGCTACTACTACAACTACTTCTACTACTACTACCCCTACTACTTCGGCTCAAGCTAATACAACTACTACTCCTACTACTACTACTACCACTAATGCGACTTCTAATACTCCAACCACTACTGCTACTCCTACTACTTTTGCTAATTCTACCAGTGTTGTTATTCCAACTAGTACTACTGCTACTACTACTGCTGCTGCTACTACTACTTCTACTCCGACTACTATGCCTGCTACTACTACCACTTCTACTAATATCACTCCAACCACTACTACAACTGTTACCATTACTCCCACTGCTATTGCTACTACCATAACTGCTACTTCTACTTCTACTACTTTGGCTCATGCTACTATAACTACTACTTCGACTACTACTGCTACTACTACCTCAACTACAACTACTAATACTCCAACTACTACCGCTACTCCTACTACTTCTACTAACACTACCGGTGTTGTTACTCCAACCACTACTATTGCTACTACTGCTGCTAGTACACCTACTACAACTACTGCTACTCCTACTACTCCACTGTAGCTATTATTAATGCTATTACTACAACAACTACTATTACTTCTACTATACTTTGACTTTTGCTACAACTTTGACTACAACTATGGATGGTACAACTGCTACTGCTACTACTACTACAACTACAACAACTATTACTACTACTTCCACTACTATTGATGCTACTACTGCTACTTGTGCTCCAATTACTACTTCTACTACAACTACAACAACTACTACTTCTACTTCTACTTCAACTACAGCTACTACTTCTACTACGACTACTCCAACGACTACTACTAGTGCAGCTACTTCTACTTCTACTTCTGCTACTACTTCAACATCAACTACTACTACTACCACTACTATTTCTGTTATTGCTTTTGTTGCTGCTGCTACCACTACTACCACAACAACTCCAACTCCTAATATGACTACTACTACTACTATTGCTATTGCTGTTATAATGACTACTAATACTACTACCACTACTATTGCAACTACTGCTACTACTATAACTCCTAGTACTACTACTACTTCTACTTCTACTACCGCTACTATTACAACTACTACTAATATGGCTATAACTATTGCTGCTGCTGCTGCTACTACTACTCCTACTACTACTTCTATGACTACATCTACTCCGGTTCTAACTACTATTGCTATTATTACTACTACTACTACTGTTACGACTACAACTGCTACTACTGCTAATAATCCGCCAACTACTATTGCAAATACTAACTACTAGTCCTTCTACTACCACTAATACTACTACTACTACTACTATTATTACTACTACCACTGCTACTATTACTACTATTACTACTACAACTACTACTTACTACTATCGCTACAGCCACCACTACAACTGCTAGTGCTACTACTATAGCTACTGCTACAAAAGCTGCTGCCATAACTGCTACTGCTACTGCTACTACTACTACTACTTCTACTGCTACTACGACTAGTACTGCTACTACTACTACAACTACAACTACTATTACTCCTACTACTACTACTTCCACCGCCACCACCACTACTACTACTACTCTTGATCCTATTACAACTACAACTACTACTACTAGTAGTTGTAGTAGTAGTAGAACAAGTTGTGGTAGTAGGAGGAGGAGGGGTAGTAGTAGAAGTTGTTGTTGTTGTAGTAGCAATAGTAGTAGTTGTACTTATGGTAGTAGTAGTAGCAGTTCTTGCAGTAGTAGAAGTAGTAGCTGTAGTAGTAGTAGCAGTAGGAGTAGTTGTAGTAGAAGTGGTAGAAGTAGTAGTAGTTGTATTAGTTGAAGTAATTGTAGTAGCAACACAAGTAGTAGTAGTAGTAGCAGGAGTATTAGTAGTAGTAGTAGGAGAAGTTTAAGTTATTTTATTTATAGCGGTAGTGGTTGTAGTAGAAGTAGTAATAGTGGTAGTAGTAATAGGAGTAGCCGTAGTAGTAATAGAAGTAGTTGTATTATTAGGTGGAGTAGTAGCAGTAGCAGTAGTAGTAGTAGCTGTAATAATGATTGTTGTAGTAGTAGTTGTAGTTGTAGTAGTACTAGTAGTAGTTCTAGCTATAGCAGCAGCAGTAGTAGTAGTTATAGCAGAAGAAGTAGCAATAGAAGCAGTTGTGGTTGTAATAGTAGGTAGAGGAGTAGTAGTAGTAATAGTAGTAGTTATTATTGTAGTAGTAGTAGTAAGTGTAGTAGTAGTAGTAGTAGCAGCAGCAGTAGTAGTGGTTATAATAGTAGGTGTAGGACTGGTTGTTGTAGTTGTAGGAGTAGAAGTAGTGGTAGTACTTCTAGTAGTAGTAGTCGTACTGGTAGTAGTAGTAGCAATTGGAGTAGTTGCAGTGGCAGTAGTAGTAGTAGAACTAGGAGTAGTAGTAATACTAGCAGTAGTGGTGGTAGAAGCTATTGTTGTAGTTGTAGTAGTAGAACTAGTTGTAGGAGTAGCAGTAATAGTTATTGCAGGAGCAACAGTAGTTGTAGTACGTGTACTAGCAGTAGAAGTTGCCGCAACGGTAGTAGTAGTAGTATAAGCAAGAGTAGTTGTAGTAGTAGTAGTACTAGTAGTAGTAGTAGTAATAGTAGTAGTTATTGTTGTAGTAGTAAGTGTAGTAGTAATAGTAGTAGCAGCAGTAGTAGTAGTGGTTATAATAGTAGGTGTAGGACTGGTTGTAGTAGTTGTAGGAGTAGAAGTAGTGGCAGTACTTCTAGTAGTAGTAGTTGTAATGGTAGTAGTAGTAGCAATTGGAGTAGTAGCAGTGGCAGCAGCAGCAGTAGTAGTAGAAGTAGTAGTAGTAGTAGCAGCAGTGGTGGTAGAAGCTATTGTTGTAGTTGTAGTAGTAGAAATAGTTGTAGGAGTAGCGGTAATAGTTGTTGCAGGAGCAACAGTAGTTGTAGTACGAGTACTAGCAGCAGAAGTTGCCGCCACAGCAGTAGTAGTAGTATAAGCAAGAGTAGTAGTAGTTGTAGTAGTAGTAGTAGTAGTAGTTGTTGTTGTTGTTGTTGTAGTAGTAGTAGTAGTAGTAATAGTAGCAATAGTTGTAGTACAAGTAGTAGTAATAGTGGTGGTACCAGTAATAATTATAGTTGTAGTTGTAGTTAAAGTAGTAGTAGTAGTGGGGGTACCAGTAATAGTTATAGCAGCTATAGTAGTAGTAGCAGTAGTAGCAATAGCAGTAGTAGTAACAGTAGTAGTAGTATTAATAGTTAGTTACAATAGCAACAATAGCCGTTGAGGCAGCAGTAGTTGTTGTAGTAGTAGTGGCAGAAGTAGTAGAAGTTATAGTAGTTGTAGCAATAGTAGCAGTAGTAGTAGTAGTGGTAATAGGAGTAACAGTAGTTGCAGTAGCAATCGTAGCATTAGCTAGAGTGGCGGCAGTGGTAGAAGTAGTAGCAGCAGTTGTAGTAGTGGTTGTAATAGCAGTAGTAGCATGAGTAGTCATAGTAGTAGTAGTAGTAGTAGTAGTAGTAGTAGTAGTAGTAGTAGTAGTAGTAGTAGTAGTAGTAGTAGTAGTAGTAGTAGTAGGACCAGTAGTAGTAGTAGCAATAGTAGTAGTAAGTGGAGGAATAGTAGAAGTAGCAGTAGTTGCGGCAGTAGTAGACGCAATTGTAGTAGTAGCTGTTGCAGTAGTACTAGCAATAGTAGTAGTAGGTGGAGTTGTGGTAGTAGCAGTACAAGTAGTAGTGGTAGTTGCATCTGTTGGAGAAGGAGGAGTAGTAGTAGCAATAGAAGCGGCAGCAGCAGCAGTAGTAGTAGGAGTAGTGGTAATAGTAGTAGTAGCAGCAGCAGTAATGCTTCTTTTTAGTAGTGGTTGCTGAAGAAATAGCAGGAGCAATAGTAACAGAAGCTATAGTAGCGGTAGTAGTAGTAGTTGTTGTAGCAGTTGCAACAGTTGCAAAAGTAGTAGTAGTGGTAGTAGTAGTAGCAAAAATGTTGTAGTACCAGTAGTAGCAGCAGCAGTAGTAGGAGCAATAGTAGAGAAGTAGTGGTAGTAGTGGCAAAAGCAGTAGTAGTAGAAGTAATAGTAGTAGCTCGAGCAATAGTAGTTGTAGTAGTAGCACTAGCAGTAGAAGCAGTAGTAGAAATAGAAGCAGTAGTAGGAGTAGTAGTGGTACTAGTAGTAGTAGCTGTAGTAGTAGGGGAAATAGTTGTTGTGGTAGTAGTAGTAGTTGAATGTAGCAGTGGTAGTAGTAGCAATAGTAGTAGTTGTTGTTGTTGTAGGAGTACTTGTAGAATTAGTAGTAGTAGCAGTAGTAGCAATAGTAGTAGTTGTTGTAGTAGTAATTGTAGGAGTAGTTGCAGTAGTTGTACTAGCATTTGTAATAGTAGGATTAGTAGTAGTAGCAGTACTGGGAGTAGGAATAGATATAGTATTAGTAGCAGTAGCATTCGTAGTTATAGTAGGTGTTGTAGTAGTTCTTGGTGTAGTAGTTGTACTTGTAGTAGTAGTAATAGTAGTCATAGTTGAAGTAGTAGTAGCAGTAGTAGTAGTAGTAATAGTAGTAGTAGTTTTAGAAGTAGTAGTAGTTGTTGTTGTACTAGTAGAAGTAGTAGTAATAGTTGTAGTGGTAGTAGTACTAGTAGTATTAGTACTAGTTTTTGTTGTAGTAGTTGTACTAGTAGTAGAAGTATTGCTATAGTAGTAGTTATTATTGTTGTGTTAGTAGTTGCATTTGTAGTAGTAGTGGTAGTAATAGCATATGCAACGACAGCAGTAGAAGTAATAGCATGAGTTGTACTAGTAGCAGAAGTAGTAGTAGCAGTAGTTGTTGGAGTAGTAGTTGTTGAAATAGTGGTAGTAGTAGTAGTAGTTGTTATAGTAGTAATAGTAGTAGTAGTCGTAATTAGAGTAGTAGTTGTTCGAGTAGTATTAGTAATAGGAGTTGGAAGTAGTACAGGTAGCAGTCATAGTAGTAGTAGTAGTCGTGGTGGTAATAGAAGTAGTCGTAGTGGTGGTGGTGGTGATAATAGAAGTAGTAGTAGTAGTAGCGGAAGGAGTTGTAGTTGTAGTATTAGTAGTAGTATTAGTAGTAGTAACGATACTAGTAGGTATAGTAGTTGTAGTAGTAGTAATAGTTGTTGTAGTAGCAGTAGCAGTAGCAGTAGAAGTGGTAGTAGTAGTTGTGGGAGTATAAGTGGCAATAGTAGTAGTAGTAGCACAAGTAGGACTAGGAGTAGGAGTAGTAGTAATTCGACTGCTACTGCTACTACTACTACTACTGTTGCTGCTAGCACTACTACTACAAGAACCACGGCTACTGCTTCTACCACTAATACTGCTACTGCTGCTGCTGCTGCTACTGCTGCTACTTCCATGACTTCTGCTACTATTGTTGCTACTATTGTTGCAATAATTGCGACTGCTGCTACAGCCACTACAATTACTTATACAACCGCTACTACAGGCACTACTACTACTACTAATTCTACTATTTCTACAATTGCTATTGTGAGTGATATTGGTACAAATACTGCTACTACTACTATTACTCCTGTAACAACGACAACAACTACTACTACTCTATCTCCTCCTTCTATTATTATTGTTATTGCATCTAAAACAACTACTACGGCTACTACTATTACTACAACTACTATTCCTACTACTAGTAGTAGTAGTAGTATAACTGTGACTGCTACTACTCCTACAACTACTACTACTACTGCTGCTTCAACTGCAACTCCTCGTCCTCCTCCTCCTCCTACTACTACTACTGTAACTACTAGAGCTACTACTACAATAATTAGTGCTACTGCTACTACTCTTGCTATTAATACTGCTACTACTATAACTACTGCTACTACTACTGCTATTTACTACTATTACTACGGCTACTACTACTGCTACTATCACTACTACTATCACCATAGCTACTTCTACAACTTCTCCTACTATTCCTCTACAGCTACTACTACTCCTACTACTACAACTGCTACTAGTAATACTACTACTACTACTACTTCTACGACTAAAAATGCTACTACAACTAAAATTACTACTACAATATTATTATTACTAATACTACTGCTACTGATACTAATAGAATTACTACTACTACCACTACTACTACTACTACGACTATAACTACTTCTGCTACTACTCCTGCTACTACTGCTACTATTGCTACAACTTCTACAGCAACTATTACTTCCACTGATACAACTACTACAACAACTTCTACAACAACTACAATTACTACTGCTACTACTACTACTACCACTACCACTACTATTACTACTAGTTTTACAACTGCTACTATTACTGCTATGATGACTGTCGCTATTGCTACTACTACTACTGCTGCTATTTCTGCTACTACTACTACTGTTGTTACTATTACTACAACTACCACTACAATTGCTACTACTACTACTGCTACTACTCCTACTTCTACTCCTACTACTACTCATACTCGGTCACCAATTCCTGCTACTACGATGACTCCTACTACTTCTACTACTACAACTAGTACTACTAATTCTACTACTCTTGCTACTGCAACTAATTTTGCTATTATTACTACTACTCCTTCTCCTACTGCTACTACTACTACTACTACTATTACTGCTATTATTACTTCTTCATCTACTACAACTACTATTGCTGCTACGGTAGCTACTGATATTGCTCCTACTATAATAGCTTCTACTACAACTACTATTACTACTACTACTACAACTACTACCGCTGCTACTACACATATTTCTACTACTAATATTGCTACTACTGCTACCACTACTACTATTGGTACTTTGACTACAACTGCTACTTTGATTACTGCTACTACCACTACTTCTACTCCAACAACGATAGCCGACACTGCTGTTATTGCTACTTCTACTACTACTACTACTACTACTACTACTACTACTACTACTACTACTACTACTACTACTACTACTACTACCACTACTGCTACTGCTACTACTACTACTACTTCTACTACTACTACTATGACTCCTCCTCCGACTACTACTGCTACTGCTTCTACTTCTACTACACTGCTCGTTCTTCTACTAGTATTGCTACTACTACTAGTACTACAGCTACTGCTACTACAACTAACACAATTACTACTACAACTACTACTACTGTCACTATTGCTACTGCTTCTACTAGTATTAAAAGTAACATAGCTACTATTGCATGTACTAGTACTCTTACACCTACTACTACTACCACTACTATTCAAACTACTGCTACTACTAGTCCAACTACTATAACTACTACTACTATTCTCCTACAATATCAACTTTACTACTTCTCCTACTAATATTGATGCGGCTACTACTGCTACTACTACAGCTTTTGCTACCACTACTACTACTACTACAACAACCACTACTTCTACTACTGCTACTACTGCTACTAGAGCTACTATTACTACTACTACTGCTGCTTCTATTACTACAGCAACTCCTACTACTTCTACTACTACTACTCCGCTACTATTGCAACTACTACTATTACTACTACTACTATGACTGCTTTTGCTACTACTACTACTAGTCCTCCTAATACTACTACTGCTACGACAGCAACTATTGTTAGTACTACTACTACTATAACTACTATTACTACTTCTACTGCTGCACCAGCTGCAACTGCAACTACTGCTACTTCTATTACTCCTACTATTACTACTACTACTATTACCACTACTACTGAGACTACTACTGTGTTGCTGCTGCTACTACTACTCCAACTACTACTATGGCTACTAATACTAATACTACTACTACTACTACAACTACTACTGTGACTCTAGTAGTAGTAGTTGTTATTGTTGTTGTTGTAGTAGTAGTACCAGTAGATGCAGAGCAGTAGTAGCAATAGTGGTAGTGTTGTCGTAGTGCCACTAGTAGAAGCGGTAGTAGTAGTAGTTGTAGTAGTAGTAGTGGAAGTAGTAGTAGTAGTAGTAGTAGTAGCAGTGGTTGTAGTAGCAGAAGTAGCTCTAATGGTAGCAACAATAGTAGTAGCAGAAATAGTGGTAGTAGTAATAGTAGTAGTACCTGCATTAGTAGTGGTAGCAATAGTAGTAGTAGTAGTAGTATTAGGAGTAGGAGCAATTATAATAGTAGTAGTAGTAGCAGCAGCATTAGCTGTAGCCGTAGTAGAAGTTGTAGTAGTAGTAGTCATAGTTACAATAGCAGTATTAGCAGCAACAATAGTAGTAGTAGTAGTAATAATAGTAGTAGTAGTAGCAATAGTTGCTGTTGTATAGTTGTAGCAATAGTAGCAGCAAATGTTGTAGTAGTAGTAGTATTAGCAGTAGTAGCAGTACCAGTAGTAGTAGTATTAGTAGTAGTAGCGGTACCCATTGTAGTAGTAGTAGTGGTATTAGTAGTAGTAGCAGTAATGGTAGTTGTAGTTGTAGTAGAAGTAAAAGTAGAAGTAGCAATGATAGTTGTAGTATGAGTAATAGTAGTTATAGTTGCAGTAGTACTAGTAGTATTAGTAGTAGCAGTAGCAGCCGTAATAGCAGTAGCAGCAGCAATAGTAAAAGTAGTAGAAGAAGTTGGAGCTGAGTTGTAACAGTAGTAGTAGTAGTACTAGTAGCAGCAATAGTAATAGTTATTGTAGTAGTAATAGTTGCAGTAGCAGTAATTTTAGTAGTTACAGTAGTTGTAGTTGTAGTTGAAGTAGTAGTAGTAGTAGTAGTAGTAGTAGTAGTAGCAAAATTAGTAGTCACAGTAGTTGTAGTAGTTGTTATTGAATCGGCATAAGTAGTACCAGTAGCAGCAGTTGTAGTATTAGTAGTTGAAAAAGTTGTAGAAGTAGTAGCAGTGAAATTAGTAGAAGTATTAGTCGTAGCAATAGCAGTAGTAGTATTAGTAGAAGTAGCAGCAGCAGCAGCAGTAGTTATTTTAGTAGTAGTAGTAGAAGAAATAGCAGTCTAGTAGTAGTAGTAGTAGTAATAGTTCTAGTAGTCATAGGAGAAGTAGGGCAGTAGCAGCACTAGTCACAGCAGTGTCTACTGCAGTAGCTGTACTAGTAGAAGTAGTAGTAGAAGAAGCAGTAGTTGTTGCAATAGTAGTGGGATTAGTTGTTGTTGTTGTAGGAGAAGTTGTAGTAGCAGTAGTAGCAACAAAAGTAGTAGTTGTAGTACTAGTAGTAGTACTATCAGTAGCAGTAGAAGCAGTAGTAGCAGTAGTTGTAGGAGAAGTAGTAATAATAGTATTAGTAGAAGTGGTAGTACTAGCAGTAGAAGTAGCAGTAATAGCAAGAATTGTGGTCATAGTTGTAGTAGTAGTGTCATAGCAGCAGCAGCAGTAGCAGAAGTAGCAGCAGCAGTAGCAGAAGAGTTAGTCATTGTAGCAGTACTAGTTGTAGTAGGAGAAGCAGTAGTAGTAGGAGGAGGAGGAGGAGGAGTAGTAGTAGTAGTAGAGGTACATGTAGCTGCACTACGAGAAGTAGTAATAGCAGTAGCAGTAGTAGAAGTCATTGTAGTAGTAGTAGCAATACTAGCAGTTACCGTAGCTGAAGTAGCAGTAGCAGTACCACTCTAGCAGTAGCAGTTGTACTAGCAGTAGTAGTGGTTGGTATAGTAGTAGCAGAAGTGGTAGTAGTAGTAGTAGTAGTAGTGTTAATAGTAGTTATATTATTTATAGTAGAAATAGGAGTAGTACTAATATTAGTAGTAGTAATAGTAGTAGTAGTAATAGTAGTACAAGTAGCAGTAGTCGTAATAGTAGCAGCAGCAAGAGCAGTGGTAGTAGTAAAAGTAGTAGTAGTAGTAGTAGCAGCAGCAGCAGTAGTAATAGTAGTAGTTGTAGTCATAGTAGTAGCAACTATAGTAGTGGTAGTAGTAACAGTTGTATCAGTAGTAGCAGCAGCAATAGTCACCGTAGTAGCAGTAGTAATAGTAGTAGTAGTGGCAGTACTAGTAGTATTCGCTGTCCTAGTAGTACTAGTAACAGTAGTATTAGTCATAGTAGTAGTAGTAGGAGAAGTAGTAATAGACGTAGTTGTAGCAGTAGTATTAGTAGCAGTTGTAGAAGTTGTAGTGTGGTTGTAATAGTAGTAGTACTAGCAGCATTCGTGGAAGAAGTAGAAGTAGTTATTGCAATAGTAGAAATAGTAGCAGTAGCTAAAGCATTAGTAGCAGCAGTAGCAATAGAAGTAGTTATAGTAGTAATAGTCGTAGCATTAGTAGCAGTAGTAGTCGTAGTAGTCGTAGAAGTAATAGTTGTAACAGAAGTAGTAGTAGTAGTAGTAGTCATAGCAGTAGTATTAACAGTCATAGTAGCAATACTTATAGTAGCAGTGGCAGTAAGAGCAATAGTAGTATTAATGGGTGTAGCAGTTGTAGTAGTAGCTGAGTTGGCAACTATAGCAATAGTAGTAGCAGAAGTAGTAGTAGTAATAGAAGTAGTAGAAGTTATAGTAGTAATATTCGTAGTTGTAGTAGTAGTAGCAGTAGTAGTAGCATTAGTAGTAGTAGTAGCACTAGTAGCAGTTGCAGTAGCAGTAGTAGTATCCGTAGGAGTAGTGGTAGTAGTTGCTACTGTTGTTGTAGCAATAGTAGCAGTAGTACCAGTAGTAGCAGAAGTAGTAGCAGTACCAATGGTAATTTTAGTGGCCGTCAAATTAGTGGTAGTAGTAGTGGCAGTAGTAGCAATTGTACTAGTTGTTGAAGTAATATAAGTAGTAGTAGTTGTTGTAGCAATAGTAGTTGTAGTTGCAGTCAAAGAAGTGGTAACAATACTAGCAGTAGTCACCATAGTAACAATAGTAGTAGTAGTAGCAGTCATAACAGTAGTAGCAGCCACAATAGTAATAGAACTAGGATAGTAGTAGTTGTAGTAGTAATAGTAGTAGTAATAGTAGTAGTAATGCTAGTAGTGGCAGTAGGAGTAACAGCGATAGTAGTATTAGTTGAAGCAGCAGTAGTAGTAGTAGTGGTAATTTTAGCAGAAGAAGTAGCAGTAGTAGCAGCAGCGGTGGTAATATTAGTATTTATTACAGTAGTCCTAGTACTTCCAGTGCTATTGCTACTTCAAAAACTACTACTACTGCTACTACTATTTCTACTACTACCACGACTACTACTCCTACTACTGCTACTATCAACACTACTACCGCTACTACTACAACTGATGCAACTAATGCTATTGCTACTACTACTACCACTATTGCTAATATAGCTACGAATGCAACTGCTACAACTACTACAATTGCTGCTACTACTGCTAGTACAACAACTGCTGCTGCTGTTGCTGCTACTACAATGACTACTACAACAACCACTAATACTACTACCGCTATTGCAGTTACAACTAGTTGTACTACTACTACTCTTGCTACAAGTACCGCAGCTACTACTACTGCTACTACTACTACTGCTACTCCAACTAATACTACTACCACTAATACTATTACTTCTACTACTTGTATTACTACTACTGCTACTACTATTACTACTATTACTACTACTACTACTACTACTACTACTACTACTACTACTACTACTACTACTACTACTACTATTACTACTACTATTAGTACTACTACTTCTTCTTGTTCTATTACTATTTCTATTGCGACTACTAATGCTGCTACTACTGGTAGGATTGCTGCTTCTACTTCTATAGCTACTACGATTTCAAAAGCTACTATTGCTATCACTTCTTCGACGGCCACTACAACTAATACTGCTACAACAACTGTTGCTGCTACTATTACTTGCACTACTTTCGCTACAACTATTACTATTGTTGCCACAACAATAATAACAACAACAACAACTACTACTACTACAACTATTGCTACAGTTAATTTGACTACCATTAAAACTCCTACTGCTACTGATACTACTTCTACTACTACTGCTACTACTGCTACTATTCCTATAACAACAACAGCAACAACAACAACTGTTGCTACTACGACTGCTACTACAAATATTACAACTAGAGCTTCAACTGCTTCTGCTACTACTATTACTACTGCTACCATCTCTGATACTACTACAACTGCAACTTCCAATACTATTGTTGTTACTACTACCACTACTACTTCTACTGATGCTACAATGAGTATTACTGCTACTGTTACCACTACTCATATTTCTTCTTTTGCTACGACATTACGACTGATAGTACTACTGCTGCTACTGCTATAACTGCTACAACTGCTACTACTGTCACTTAAGCTACAGTGGCTACTATTGCTATGACTGCCACCACTACTACGACTGCTACTTTTGCTACCAATGCTTCTGCTAATACTACTAAAACTGTTGCTACTACAATAACTATTGCTACTTCTGCCACTAATGCTACTAGTACTATTACTGCAACAACTTCTATAGTTGCTACCAATACTACAACTACTACTACTACCAGTACTGCTAATACTACTATTACTACTACTACTACTACTACTAGTACTACTACTACTACTATTGCTACTATCACTATTGCTATTGCTACTACAACTACTGCTGCAACTACTGCTACTACTACTACTACAACCACTACTACTACTACAATTGCTGCAACAACTGTACAACTACTACAGTTGCTGCTACAACTGCTATTACTAGTACTATTGCTACTGCTAGTACTACGACTACTACAACAACTATTAATACTACCACTGCTGCGGCTGCTACTACCGCTACTACTACTACTTCTCCTGCTATGATTATCGCTGCAACTACTACTGCTACTCCAACTAATACTACTAATACTACTGCTGCTACTACTACTACTTCTACTTGTAGTTCTATTACTACTACTACTGCTACTTCTGCTGCTGCTTTTGCTACGACTGGTACTACTACTACTACTGCTACTATAGTTACCATTGCTACTACGGCTACCACTTCTTTGATAGCCACTACGACAACTATTACTACAGTAACTACTACTGCTCCTATTACTTTTACAACAACTACTACTACTGTTACTATTACTATAACAACAGCAATAATAATAATTACTACTACTATTGCTACTACTGCCACTACTGCCACTACAAATTTGACTCCCACTAAAATTATTGCTGCTACTACTACTACTTCAACTACTACTATTACTACAGCTGCTATTGCTACAAGAACAACTACTACTGCTATAACGACTACTACCACTACTCCTAAAGCTACTTCTGCTATAGTTGTAGCAACAGCAATTAATACTAGTGCTACTACTACTACTGCTGCTACTACAACTACAATAACTACTACTACTATTACTACTGCTACTGCTACTACTACTACTACCTCCACTACTATAACTACTACTATAACTACTACACTACTACTATAACTACTTCTACTACTACTACTATTGCTCATACTGCTACTACTACTACTACAACAACAACAACAACTACTACTACTACTATACTACTACACCTACTACTACTAGTACTGCTAATACTATTGCTGCTACTACTATACTACTACTAGTACAATTGCTTATACTACTACTCCTTATATGACGCCAACTACTACTACTGTTATGAATAGTACTATAACTACTACTACGATTCCTAATAATACAGCACTACTGGTACGGCTAATGCTACTCCTACTACTACTGCTGTTGCTACCACTATTCGTACTCCAACTCCTACTGTTACTACTACTACTACCACTACAGCTACTCTTACTACTCTTGCCACTGCTACTACTACCACCACTCCAACTACTACTAGTCCTAGTACCACTCCTACTCCAAGCCCTACTACTATTGCTCCTACTGCCATGGCTACTAGTACTGATAATACTACTACTATCACTACTACTACTACTGCTGCTGTTGCTACTACATCTGCTACTGCTACGGCTACTTTTGCTACTGCTGCTACGGCTACTACTACTACTGATCCTTCTTCTCCTGCTACTACTACTACTACTACTCCTACTGCTACTACAGCTACTACTTCTACTGCTTCTGCTGCTCCTGCTACTCTAGCTACTACAGCACCTACTACACCAACTACTACCGATAATACTATTATTACTACTACTGCTGCTACTACTGTAACTAATGCTACTATTATTGCTACTACCTCCACCACGGCTACTACTATTGTTGCTACTACTTTTACTACTACTAGTACTGCTACTGCTGCTGCTACTACTACTACTACTACTGCTGCTAGTACTGCTACTGCTGCTGCTACTACTACTACTACTATCGCGGCTACAACTACTGCTACTACTACTACTACTATCACGGCTACAACTACTGCTACTACTACTACGACTCATGCTACAACTGCCACAATTGCACTGATACTACTACTAAAACTATTACTACTACTAATACTAGAACTACAACAACAACAACTACTACTATTAAAACTACTGCTACTACTACTTCGACTACAACTACTTCTACTATGACTACTACTATGAGTATTGCTACTACTACTGCTGCTACTGCTACTGCTGCTGCTACAACAACTACTACTATTGCTACTACAACCATTACTACTACCACTACTAATACTACTACTACTACTACTACAACTACTCCAACAACTACTACTACAACTACTCCTACAACTACTCTAACGACTACAACTACAACTACCTCTACCACTACTTCTCCTACTACAAGTATGACTTCTACTGCAACTAGTGCTTCTACTTCTACTTCTACCACCACTACTACTGCTATTACTACATCTAGTTCTACAACTCTTGCTACAACTACTACTCCTACTACAACTAGCACTACTACTACTATTACTCCTACTCCAGCTCCTACCGCAACTACCACTTTTCCTCCAATTCCTATAGTTACTACTACTACTAATACTACTGCTTCTCCTACTTCAACTCCTTATACAACTCCTACAGGTGCTACTAGCACTACTAGTACTACTACTACTACTACTGCTACTACTACTACAACTCCTACTACAACTCCTACTACTACTACTGCTCCAACTCCTACAACGACTACTACTACTATTACTACTACTACTAACACTACAACTACTGCTATTACTACTACTACTTCTACTACTACTACTACTACTACTACTACTACTACTGCTACTACTACTAAAAATAGTACTCCTACTGCTACTACTACTCATACTACTACTACAACTTCTGCTACTACAATAACTTCTCCTACTACTACTGTTACGACTACTACTACAACTGCTACTAGTGCTACTATAACTACTACTACTTCAACTAGTACTACAACAACTACTACTACAATGACTATTGCTACATCTAGAACTACTACTACTCCAATTGCTACCACAACTATCGCTACTACTGCTTCTACTAATAATGCTCCCACTACTACTACTATTCTTACTCCTACTTCTAATACAACTACTACTAATACTCTTGCTACTACCACTACTATTGCTACTACTACTCCTACTCCAACTCCAACTGCTACCACTACTTCTGCTACTAATACTACTAGCAATACTGCAACTGCTACTACTCCTACTACCACTCCTACTCCAACCCCACCTACTACTACTACTACTACTACTACTGCTACTAGTACAATAACAACAACAACAACTATTGCTACTATTTCTGCTACAACTACTACTGCCACTACTATTTTGACTACTACTACTACTACCGCTATCGCTGCTATCACTATTGCATTATGGTTCATACTACTGCTGCTATTACTACTTCTGCTGCTACGGCTGCCACAAATATTCTTACCGCTACTACTTCTACTAATACTTCTGCTCCTACTGCTACTACAGCTACTGCTGCTGCTACTACTGCTACTACTGCTAATATGGATCCTGCTGCTACTGTTACTACTACAACTGGTACTACTGGTATAACCACTTCTACCATTGTTGCTACTATTGCTACTACTATTGCTACCACTACCACTACTGCTACGACAACTGCTATAGTACTACTATTACTACAACTATCACTAGTGCTGTTGCTATTGCTACCACTACGACTACTACTACAGCTACTACTATTACTACCATAATAACTACTACTGCTACAACTATTGCAACTATTGCTATGGCTACTACTGCACAATGCTACTACTACTACTACTGCTGCTGCTGCTGCAGCTGCTGCAACTACTACAACAACAACAACTACTACTACCTCTAATACTACTATGGTTGTTGTTGATACTACTACTACAACTCCTACTATTTCTCCTCATAGTACAACTACTGCTACTGTTGCTACTACGGATCCTAATATTTCTCCTGATACTACAACTACTTCTACTACTACTACTGCTACTATTGCTACTACTGCTTCTACTACTACAACTATAGCTACAACTACTGCTAATGCTACCTCTCCTCCCTCCCTCCACAGCACTATTGCAACCTCTCCTCCCTCCACAGCACTGCCGACGAAAACCTGTGCATGGTCTAATCTCAGCATTGATCCATAAGCAGCAAGCTCATAAGTTAGAGCGGCGAAAGCTGACTGAATCGGTGATCCACTACTACTGTTACTCCTACCGTTGATAATTGTGATACCGCTACAACAACCAATACTACTATTGCTACTACTACAACTACTACTGCTGCTGCTACCACAACAACCACTACTACTACTACTACTACTACTACTACTACTACTTCTACTACTACCACTTTACTAGTTCTACTACTACTATGATTTACACTACTACTACAACTAGTACTCCTATTGTTACTGCTGTTGTGGCTACTACTACAACTACCTCTACTAATACTACTACTACTGCAACTAGTTCGACTACTTTTGCTATTACTACGCCTACTCCAATTCCTATGACTTCTACCACTCCTACTACTACTGCTAACCCTACTCCAACTACTACTACTACTACAACAACAACAACAACAACAACTACTACTACTACTACTACTACTACTATTATTATTACCACAACTCCTGCTACAACAACAACAACTACATCTACTACTACTACTACTACTAGTACTACTCCTACTACTACTCCCACACGTACACCAACTCCTACTATTACTCCTACTACTACTCCTACGCGTACACCAACTCCTACTACTACTACAACTCCTACACATACTGCCTCTACTACTACTTCTACTCCTACTACTCCTATAAAAACTACCACTCCTACCCCAACTCCTACTACTATTATTGCTACTAATACTATTGCTACTACCATGACTACCACCACCACTGCCACCACGACCACCACCACGACCACCACCACCACCACTACTACTACTACTACTAGTACAATTGCTACTATTACTACTCCTACTACTGCTGCTAGAAATCCGAACACCACTACTTCTACTACTATGAGTACTACTACTAATACTAACCTCCTACTACTTCTACTACTTCTTATACAACAACTTTTACTGCTCCTACTACTACTACTACGCTTGGCACTCCTACAACTTCTACGACTACTACTCCAACCACTACTACTACTAATACAATGACTACTGCTACTACTATTATGACTACTCTTACGGCAACTACAGCTCCTACTACTACTACTACTACTCGTACTAATACAACTACCCCAAACACTCCTACTCCTACTACTATTGCAACAGCTGCTACTGCTACTACTACTACTACTAGGACTACTACTACGTTACTAGTAGCACAACTACTGCTGCTATTACTCCTTCCACAACTTTTGCTAGTACTACTATTATGAATACTACTACTACAACTACTTCTACAATTGCAGCTACTACTACAACTACTATAACACCTACTACTTCCCCTACTCCAACTTAAACCACTTCTACTGCCACTACTACTATAGCTACTACTACTACTACTATTACTAGTACTTCTACTACTCGTACAATTGCTACAACTACAACTCCTACTACTACTGGTACTGCTGCAACTAATGCTAACATAATAACAACAACTACTACTGCTACTACTATTACTACTACTACTATTACT
Source organism: Trichopus zeylanicus subsp. travancoricus (assembly GCA_005019695.1). Classification (NCBI taxonomy): domain Eukaryota; kingdom Viridiplantae; phylum Streptophyta; class Magnoliopsida; order Dioscoreales; family Dioscoreaceae; genus Trichopus; species Trichopus zeylanicus. The sequence goes on from RXID01015358.1 coordinate 59,884, forward strand.
ATTACTACTACTACTACTACTACTACTACTACTACTACTACTACTACTACTACTACTACTACTACTATTCCTACTCCTAGTCCTACTACTAGTCTATTACTACTCGTACTACTCCTACAACTACCGCTACTACTACTCCTACTATAACTCGTACTTCTACTACTACTCCTACAACTACTACTACACCTACTTCAACTACTATACCTAGTGCTACTCCTACTCCAACTCCAACTGCTACTATTGCTGCTACTACCACCACCACCAATACTACAACAATAACAACAACAACTGCAAGTACTACTGCTACTACTACTACTACTACTATTACTACTACTACTACTACTACCACCACTACCACCACCACCACCACTACTACTACAACTACAACTACAACTACTACCACTACTTCAACTACTAGTACAATTGCTACTACTACTACTATAACGACTATTACTACAATTATTAACACATCAACAACAATACCTACTGCTACTTCTACTCCTCCTCCTCCTACTACTCCTTACACTCCTAAAACTTCTACGACAAGCTACTAATCCTAACACTCCTACAACTTCTACGACTACAACTCTTCCTCCTTCTCCTCCTATTACTACTACTACACTTCTACTACTACTACTACTGCCTCTGCTACTATGACTACTACTACTACTTCTACTACTACAACAATTACAACTACTCCTACAACTATTACTACTCTTACCACCACCACCACCACTACTAATACTACTACTCGTACTAATACTACTTCTCCAAACACCCCTATTGTTACTACTATTACTACTACTACTACTACTACCACTACCGCTAATCCTAATCAAATTACTACAATAACTACTACTACTATTGCTGCTGCTGCTACTAGTACAATAACTACTACTACTTCTACTACTACTCATGCTACTACCACCACCACTAGTACTACTACTACTATTTCTACTACAACAACTACTGCTGCTCCAACCACTACTACAACAACAACAACAACTATTACTACTACTTCTACTTCTACTACTAGTACAAATGCTACTGGTACAAGTCCATCAAATACTAATACTACAATGAATACTACTACTACATCTACTACAACTACAGATGCTTCTACTGCAACTCCTACCATTGCTACTTCTACAACTACTACTATTCGTACGCCTACTCCTACTACTGCTTCTATACCTACTCCTATTACTCCTACAACAACTGCTACTGCCACTAATACGCCAACTCCTACTGCTAATACTACTCCAATAACTATTACCACCCATATGCCAACTACTACTCCTACTATGACTCCTGCACCAACTACTACTACAACTGCTACTACTTCTACAACTTTAAGTACAACTACTACAACTACTACTACAACAATAACTACTGGTACTAATACTACTAAACATAACAAAACTACTACTATACCTACAACTACAACTACTAATACTACTACTCCTACTCCTACTCCTACACTTACTCGTACTACTACTGCTTCTACTTCAACAACAGCAACTACTACTACAGCTATTACTAGTACTATTACTACTACTACTATTACTACTGCTGCTGCTATAGCTACTACTACTATTCCTTCTATTGTTACTATTATTGCTACAACTACTACTACTACTACAACTATTGCTACTACTGCCGCAACTACTACTTCACTACTGCTACTACTAGTACTACAACTGCTACAACAACAACAACTACTCCTACTCCTACTCCTACTCCTATTACTACTCCTACTTCTGCCTATACTCCTACACTTACTACTTACTGCTACTACTACTCCAACTACTACGACTACTACTGCAACTACCACACCTACTCCAACTTCTACTACTGCTACTGCTACTACCACAATAACAACAACAACTACTACTACTGCTGCTGCTGCTACTACTATTACTACTATTACTACTATAATTAAGCATACACCTACTGCTACTACTACCCCTACTGCTACTACTTCTACTATTACTACTATTACTCAGACAATTACTACTACTCCAAACACTCCTACTACTACTACTATAACAACAACTACTGCTACTACTACTACTATTACAACTACTCCTCCTCCTACTACTACTAATACTACTACAACTACCACTACTCCTACAGCTGCTACTAGTACTACAATGGCTGCTACTACATTACTACTAGTATAACTACTACTACTACTACTACTCCTTCCGCTACTGCTACTACTACTGCAATAATTACTACTACTGCTGCTACTACTACCACCACCACAACTACTACTACTCCTGCTACTATTTCTGTTACTGCTACTGCTACTTATACTACTACTACTACTACGACTGCTACTACTACAGCTCCTTCTACTGCTGCTTCTACTACTACAGCTAATCCTGCTTCTCTTGCTGCTACTTTTTCTGCTATTCCTACAGCTACAATAACTACTTGGACTTCTGCTCCTGCTACTACAACAACTACTACTACTGCTACTATTTCTATTGCTACTACTGCTAGTATGGCTCAAGCTACTTCTACTGCCACTGCTACGACTATTAGCACTATTATTGGTACAACTACAGCCACTGCTTCTACTATTGCTACTACCACTACTACTGCTACTACTGTTGCTGCTGCTACTACTACTACAAGTGCTACTACTATAACTGATACTACTGCTGCTGCTACAACAACAACTACTACTGCTACTATTGCAACAACAACAACTACCGCTACAACTCCTATTACTACTTCTACTACTACTATGATTTATACTACTACCACTAATACTACTACAATTGTTGTTACTATTGCTGCTACTACAGCTACTAATACTGCTTCCACTACTACTACTACTGCTACTGCTACTACTACTATTACTACTACTACTACAACTACTACCACTACTACTACTCCTCCTACTCCTACTACTACTGCTACAACTACTAGTAGTACTACTTCTAATACTTTTACTACTACTACAACCATTACTATTACTACTACAACTACTACTATCACTTGTGCTAATACTACTCCAATTCCAACTCCTACTACTTCTATCAGTCGAACTACACCTAGTACCCCTATTGCAATAACAACAACAACAACTACTACTACTAGAACTACTGCCACTACTATTACTACAACTACAACAACTACTACTACTACCTCCATTACTTTAATTACTAATACAACTGCTACTATCACTACTCCTACTACTACTGGTACAACTACTACTAATACTAACACTATTACCACTACTACTACTCCTACTACTACTCCTAATCATACACAAACTTCTACTGCTACTCCTACTACTGCCCCTACTACTAAACCAATAGTTACTGCTACTACTACTACTACTACTACTATGACAACAACCACTCTTATCCCAACTCCTACTACTGCTATTGCTACTACTACTACTGCTACTACCACAACTATGACAACTACGACTACTACTCCTGCAATTACTACTCCTACTACTACTACTACTATAATTTCTAATACTACTACTATTACGACTACTCATTATGGTTGTACTCCTACTACTAGTAGTAGTACAACTCCTACCACTTTAACAACTACAACCCTAACTACTACTCCTACTACAACTCCAACTAATACTACTACTACTCCCACTACTACTACTACAACTACTACTGCTCCAACTCTTATTGCTACTACTACACCAACTACTACTACCACTGTTACTACATCTACGACTAATACCAAGACTCCTACTCCAACTCCTACAGTTTCTATCATTCCTACTACTCCTACTACCCTACACTTGCTACTACTACTACTACTAAAACCACAACTACTACCACAACAACAACAACTACTACTATTACTAAAGCTACTACTACTACTACTACTTCTACTACTACTACTACTACTACTACTACTACTACTACTACTTCTGCTACTACTGCTACTACTCCAACTCCAGCTGCTTCTATCACTCCTACTACTCCAATTACCGTACACGAACTACTAATACTACTACTACAAAAACAACTACTACTGCAACAACAACAACTGGTACTACTATTACTAAAACTACTACTACCACTACTACTACTTCTTCTACTACTTCGATTACTAGCATAACTGCTACTACCACTACTCCTACTACTATTGGTACTAATATTAATAATACTAACACTACTACTACTACTAATACTCCTTCTCCGACATGAACTAGTACTACTGCCCCTACTCCTAATCCGATGGCTACTACAACTACTCCTACTACTACTCTACTGCAACTACCACTCCTATTCCAACTCCTACTGCTACTACTACTACTACTACTACGATAGCTAGTACCATAACAACTGCTACTACTACTACTACTACTCCTACAACAACAACAACAACAATAACTACTACTACTACTACTATAGTTGCTACTACTACTATTACCACAACTCCTATTGCGAGTACTACTCCTATTACAACTACTACTATTACAACTACTACTACCGCTACTACTACTTCTACTACTGCAACTCCTTCCACTCCATCAACTAAACCCCTTCTTCTACTCATAGTACAACTCCTATGAATACTTTGACTACTCCAACTGCAATACTCCTACAACTACTACTCCAACTCCTACTGCTACTACTACACCTACTACTACCACTACCACTACTACTACTACCAGTACTTCTAGTACTACAACAACAATAAAAACTACTACTACTACTACAACAACAACTACTACTACTAAAATAACTCCTACTACTTCTACTAGTATTATGACATTACTACTTCTTCTTCTTCTTCTACTACTACTACTACTACTCCTACTATTTCTACTAATACTACTATTGCTACTACAATTGCCACTACTACTACTTCCACCACTACCACTACTACAACTACTACTACTGCTCCTATGAACAACTACTGCTTCTATTACTATAATTATTACAATTATTACTGCTAATACTATGACTAATACTACTACTACCGCTACTATTTCTACAACTAATACAACTACTACTACCATTGTAGCTTCTTCTACTGCAACAATAACAACAACAACAACTATTGTTGTTACTATGATGACAACAACAACTACTACTGCTATTACTATTATAATTATCACTACAACTACTATGACTACTAATACTACAATAATACTACAATTGCTACTACTGATACTATTTCTGCTACTAATATTCCTACTGCTGTTGCAACCAATTCCGCTATTACTACTGCCATTAATACTATTTTAGTTATAACTACTACTGCAATGATTGCGGCAACTATCGCAACTCCCACTACTATTACTACTGCTACAACTACTATTACTACTACTACTAATGTAGCAACTACTACTACTACGGCTGCTCCTGCTGCTACTGCTATAGCTACTACATCTACTACTATTACTGCAGCTTCTATAGCTAATACAACAACTATCGCTACTGCTGCTTCTGCTACTAACACTCCTACTACTTTTTCCACTACTACTACTACTTCTACTTCCACTACTACTACTACTATAACTATTACGGCTGTTGCTGCTACTGTTCTTGCTACTGTTGTTGTTGTTGCTGCAACAACTACTGCTACTCCTAGTGCTACTATTGCTTCTACTCTACAGCCATTACTAATGCTATCGCTTCCACTACTTCCACCACTAGTACTACAGGTACTACTTTTGACGCTACTACTACTGCCATTATTGCCACTACCACTACTGCTACTTGTACTGCTACTACTACTACTTCTACTACTACTGCTGCTACTGCTACTACTTCTACTACTACTACTGCTACTGCTACTACTTCTGCTACTACTATTGCTATGACTACAAGCACTCCTACTGCTACTACAACTACTCCTACTCTTACTACTAGTATTATTATAATTATAGGAGAAGTAGTAGTAGTATTAGTAGTAGCAGTAGAAGTAAATATAGAAGTAGTACTATTACTACTACACTAATTGTAGTCGTAGTAGTAGTAGTAGTAGTAGTATCAGTTGCTGTAATAGTAGAAGCAACATCAGCAGCAGCAGCAACAGCAGCAATAGTAGTAGTAGTAGTAGTAGTATCAGTTGCAGTAGTAGTAGAAACAACAGCAGCAGCAGCAGCAGTAGTCGTAGTAGTAAAAGTATCAACATCGATAATTATAGTAGCAATAGTAATAAAAGTAGTGCAGCAGTAGAGCTAGTAGTAGAAGTAGTAGTAGCAACAGTAGCTATAGTAGTATGAGAAGTAGTTAGAGTAGCAATAACAGTAGTAGTAGTAGTAGTAGGAGGAGGAGGAGGAGGAGGAGAAGTAGCAGCTGTAATAATTGTGGAAGTAGTTACAGTAGCAACAACAGTAGTAGCAGTAGTAGCAGTAGTAGTAGTAGTACAAGTTTTGATATTAGCTGTAGCAAAAGTTCTAGTAGTAGTAGTAGCAGCAGTAGCAGTAGTTGTAGCAGAGGTAGTAGTAGTAGTAGTTGCCATAGTTGTAGGAGAAGTAGTAGTAGTAGTGGTAGTTATTGCAGTAGAAGTAGTTGTAGAAGTCATACTATTGGTAGCAACTGTAGCAATAGTAGTAGTAGTAGTAGTAGTAGTAGTAGTAGTTGCAGTGCTAGTAGTAGTGGTAGTAGGAGAAGTAATAGTAGGTGTCGTGGCAGTAGTGGTAGTAGTAGTAGTATTAGTAGTTGAAGCAGGAGTAGCTATAACAACATTAGTAGTAGTAGTTGAAGCAGTAGCAGTAGTAGCAGTTGTATCTATAATAGTAGTAGTCGTAGTAGTAGTAGTAGCAGCAGTAGTTGTAGAAGTAGTAGTTGTGGTTGAAGTAATTGTAGTAGTAATGGTAGTAGCTATTGTTGTAGACGCAGTAGTAGTAGTAGCAGTAGTTGTATTAGTACTAGTAGTCATAGCAGTAGTGGTTGTAGTGGCAATAGTTGTTGTAATAGTAGCAGTAGTCAAGGCAATAGTAAAAGTAGTAGTAGTTGTAGCAGTAGTAGTAGTAGTGGTCGTAGTAGTAGCAGTAGCAGTAGTAGCAGTAGAAGTAGTATTAGTAGAAGCAGTACTAGTAGTAGCAGCAGTAGTTGTAGTTAGTGGTAGTAGTGGTTGTAGTGGTAGAAGTAGTAGCAGTAGTATTAGTAACAGTAGTAGCAATAGTAGTAGGAGTAGCATCAATAGTAGTAGTTGTTGTAGTAGTAGTAAAAGTAGTACTAGTATTAGCAGCAGTAGTAGTAGTAGTTGTAGTAGTAGTAGTGTAGCAATAGTGATAGTAGTAGTAGCCGTCATAGTAGTAGTTGTAGCGGTAGTAGTTGCAGTAGTAATCATAGCAGTAGTAGTAGCAATAATAGTAGCAACAATAGTAATAGTAGCAGTAGTTGTAGCAGCATTAGCGGCAACAACAGCTATAGTAATACTAGTGGAAGTAAAAGTAGATGTATTATTTGCAATAGTAATACTAGTAATAGTAGTAGTAGTAGTTGAAATAATAGTAGTAGTATAAATTGTAGTAGTAGTAGTAATCGTAGTAGTACTTTTAGTAATAGTAATAGTTTTGGTAGGTGTATTACGAGTAGCAGTAGCGGCAAAAGTAGTAGTAGTAGTAGTAATAATAGTAGTAGTATTAGTCGTACTAGTAGTAGTAGCAGCATAAGTAGGAGTAGTAGTACTAGCCATAGAAGTAATAGCATTAGTAGTAGCAAAAGTAGTAGTACAACTGCTACAACTTCCACTGCAACTACCATAATGGCTACGAGTGCTGCTTCTACTTCTCCCACTACTCCAACTTCTACTACTACTACTATTGCTGCTGCTGCTACTTCTTCTTCTGCTACTACTACTACGACTACTACTACTTCTACTACACGGCTACTAGTAGTACTATTTCCAATACTACTACTAATGTTACTACTTCTACTACTTCTACTTTTGCTGCTACTACTGCTACTGCTATTACTACAACCACTACTACTCCTATTACTACCACTACAACAACTAGTACTACTATGATACTACTACCACTACTACTACTTTCACTACTCCCACCACTACTACTACTACTACTTCTGCTCCTATGACTAGTACAACTATTACTACTATTACTACAATTATTTCTATTACTACTACTACTAGTATGACTAATACTACTACTACTACTACTATTGCTACTGCTACTATAACTACTACTTCCGTTGCTACTTCTACTAGCACTACTACTGCCATAACTATTCCAACTACTACCGTTGCTACTATGATAAGTAGAACTAGTAGTACTAGTACTACTAATACTATTATAAATACTACTACTGCTACTTCTGTTACTACTACCACTACTATTGTTGCTGCTCGTTCCGCCATTACTACTACTACAACAACTATTGCTACTAGCACTACTTCTATTATAACTACTGCTATTGCTACTACTACTACTACAACAACAACTACTACTGCCACTACTGCTACAGCTACAACTGCTACTACCACAGCTACTAATAGTTCCACTACGAATGCTACTACTGCTACTTCTGGTACAATTACTAGTTCTGCTACTACTACTACTTCTGCTATAACTACAGCTACTACTAAGGATACTACAACAGCTACAACTACAACTACTACTACTAATTCTACTATTAATGCTACTGTTGCTACTGCTGTTACTGATACTACTACTACTACTTCTGCTACCACTACAACTATTGCTATTACAACTTCTATTACTATTGCTACTACTACTAATACTGTTACTACTGCTACTACTGCTACAACAAATACTACTACTACTACTTGTACTACTCCTACCGCTACTGCTACTACTATTACTACTATTGCAATTGCTGCTACCACTCCTACTTATATTACTACTACTATAGCTACTACTACTACTGCTAGAATTAGTGCTACAACTACTACTTCTTCTACTACTACTACTACTACTACTACTAATGCTACAGCTGCTACTGGCACTTCAACTATTACTACAACTACTACTACCACTGCTTCTACAACTAGTGCTACTACTGCTGCTACAGCTGCTACCGCTAATACTATCAATACTAGTATAGCTACTACTTCTACTATTGCAATAGCTACTACTTTTCTATTACTACTTCTACTACTGCTTCAACTGCTACTACTACCACTATTTCTATTACTATGACAACTACTACTAGCACTACTGTGACGACTACTGTGACAACAACAATAACTGCTACTACCTGACCTACAAGAACAACCACTACAACTTCTCCTAGTACTACTACCGCTGCTGGTACTACTACTACTGCTACTACTAATACAGCTACTACCGCGGCTACTATTATTGCCGCTACTGCTACTACTACTACTCCCGCTACTACTGCTACTACTTCTTCTATTACTACTACTACTACTACTCCTGCTGTTTCTATTATTACTACAACTGCTACTACTACCCATGCTACTACAACTACTACTACTACTATTGCTATTACTACTACTACTACAATTGCTACTACAACTACTATTGCTACTACTACTACTACTACTTCTGCTACAACTACTGCTACTACAACTGCAACTACTACTACTACTATAGCTACTAAGATTAAAGCTACTACTAGTTCTACTATTAATGCTACTATTGCTACTTCTGCTACTACTACTACTTCTGCTACTACTTATTTTGCCACCACTACTACTTCTATTACAACTATTGCTACTACTAATGCTACCACAACTGCTACTCCAATTGTTACTATAACTACTACTACTACAGCTACTACTAGTTCTACTATTAATGCTATTTTTGCTACTACTATTGCTAATAGTACTTCTACGACTACTTCTGCTACAACTACGATTATTGCTATTGCGACTTCTATTACAACAACTGCTACTAATACTATTTATGGAACTAGTACAACTACTACTATTTCTCCTACCACTTCTACAACTACAACTACAACCACGACTACTACTACTGCTACTACTACTGCCTTTATTGGTAGAACTTGAGCAACAACTACTGCTGCTCTTTCTCCTACTGCTACTACAATTGCTACTTCTACTAAAACTGTGACTACTACTACTACTACTATAGCTGCGACTACTACTGTTACTTCTACTACTAGTACTGCTACCACTACAACTACTGGAGATACTCCTGCGATGACTGCTATTGCTCCTGCTACTACTACCACTACAACAATTCCAGCTCTAACTACTACTAATACTATGACAACTACTACTACTACTGCGGCCACTACTACAGCTACTATTGCAACTACTGCTACTACAACTACCACAACTACTACTACTACTTCTACAACAGCTAATACTACTGCTGCTGCTACTAATCCAGTTTCTACAACTATTGCTCATACGATAATAGTTACTACAACTACAATTGCTACTACTATGCCAACTGTTACTACTATTGCTACTATTGCCACAACTACTATAGCTCCAACAACAACAACAACAATCACTACAACTACTACTGCTACTACAGCTGCTGTTGCTAATGCTGTTACTGCTGCTACAACTACAGCAACAATTACTACTACTGCTACTACTATTACTATAGCTACTTTTTCTACGGCTACTTCTGTTACTACTTCCGCTCTAACTACTGCCACTTCTACTACTGCTACTGCTACTACTGCTATAACTAATTCTGCCACTACTTCTGCAACTACTATTGCTTCTACTACTACTGCTGTTGCTACTGACAATACTACTGCTACTAACACTACTACTACTACTACTACTACTACTACTACTACTAGTACTACTACTAGTACTATTTATTGTACTACTATTACTAAACTACTACTTCTTCTGCTACTACTACTACTGCTGCTACTACTACTACAGTTATTGCTACTACTACTACTGCTGCTGCTACTTCTTCTTCCGCTACTATAGCTACTATTGCTACTACTACAACAACTACTATAACTACTACTACTACTACCACTATAGCTCTGTTGCTACTGCTAGAACTGCTACTACTACTACCAGAACTAATGCTACTTCTAGTATTACATTGACTATTGCTATGACTCCTGCAACTACTACTACTACTGTTACAACTGCTACTACTGCTATTGCTACTGCCGCTACCACTGCGACAGTTGTTGCTACAACCGCTAATATTGCCACTACTGCTACTACTACTACTACGACTTCTACTACTACTACTACTCTTATTACTACTACAACTACTTCTACTACTGCTGCTGCTATTGCTACTTTTGTTACTACAGTTACTACTACTACTTCTACAACCGCTTCTACTACTACTACTACTACTACTACTACTACTACGACAACTATTGCTATAACTGCTACAACAATTGCTACTACTACTACTACTACTACTACTTCTACTACTACAACTACAACTGCTAATACTACTGCGAGTACTACTACTGCACCTACTACTATTTCTCCTACTATTATTGC
>RXID01015359.1:0-15996 GCA_005019695.1 Trichopus zeylanicus subsp. travancoricus
AGCCGCCACGACTAGCAAGCGGAGCGTGGTGGGAAGGTGTGCAGAGAATAAAACACTGTAGCTACACTGTAGCTACTGTAGCCGTACAGACAGCTGTCACTGTAGCCGACAGACAGCTGCCACTGTAACTACTGTAGTCGTACAAACAGCTGTCACTGTAGGAGTCTGTACTCTAGTATAGGGTTACTGTGCATAGGACGGTGACCACTGTACGTAGGGGCGGTGCGCACTGTAGCAGAACACTGTACACTGTAGCAGACACTGTACACTGTAGCACTGTAGTGCACTGTAGCAGAATGACGTAAGCGCTTACGTCATGAGCTCAGCTCGCCCTCTATATAAAGGGGGCGGCAGTCCCATGGTAAGGCATGTCCAAGGAGTTTGTAGAATGTCCAAATAAGCTTTGTAAGAGTTCTTGTGAGGTCCAGAGCAATAAGAATCTGAGAGTTTTTTCCATATCTCTTTCTTATTTCTTGTTGTTCTCCACTCTAAATCCGCAAAAAGCGCTGAGTTTCCGCGAGGTAATCGCCGGGAGTCCCGGAAAACCGGAGGTTACACACAAGAAATAAGAAAGAGATATGGAAACAAACTCTCAGATTCTTATTGCTCTTGACCTCACAAGAACTCTTACAAAGCTTATTTGGACATTCTACAAACTCCATGGACATGCCTTACAATGGGACTGCCGCCCCCTTTATATAGAGGGCGAGCTGAGCTCATGACGTAAGCGCTTACGTCATTCTGCTACAGTGCGCTACAGTGCTATAGTGTACTTGCTACAGTGTACAGTGTATCTGCTACAGTGTACAGTATTCGGCTACAGTGCACACCGCCCCTACGTACAGTGGTCACCGTCCTATGCACAGTAACCCTATACTAGAGTACAGATTACTACAGTGACAGCTGTCCTACAGTGACTGCTGTCTGTACGACTACAGTAGTTACAGTGGCAGCTGTCTGTCGGCTACAGTGACAGCTGTCTGTACGGCTACAGTAGCTACAGTGTAGCTACAGTGTTTTATTCTCTGCACACCTTCCCACCACGCTCCGCTTGCTAGTCGTGGCGGCTACTTGCTAGTGGTACTGGGGCCTTTTCCTTTTGGACTTGTTGGGTTGTTGGGCTGGGTCGCCTGGAGGCGTCGCCTCCACTGTTTTGCTGTCATCACTTTGCGTGGAGCCGGGTCTGTGGGGATAGCGTTTGCTGGTGTAGCTGTGGTGTCGTCTGTCCGGGCTGGGGAAAGTAGTCGTCGGTCAACTGACGCAGGTTCGTCTGGAGCATCTGATATAGGTGGTAGTGCTGCGCAGTGGCTGCGAGAGCGGTGATGCTGTCGGCGTGGTCGTCGTTGCCGAGGTTGGTGCTGGTAGGGTTCGGGAAAGTCAGTTGCTAAGAAGGTCTCCTTTGCAGAAAAGGGGTCGATCGAAGCAACCGAGGAGATGTAGTTGTTCTCAGATGGTGGTGAAGTATTTGCCTGTCGGCTCTTGTTGAGCTCCCGAGCCTGTTGCTTGTAATATGCTACCTTCCTTTGCAACCTCTCGATCTCCTCTTCACACCATGTTATGTAGTGTTGCTGCTCTTGCAGCAGCTTCTGGGAAGGACATGGTGCAGGCGGGACTGATGTAGTTGGTTCAGCTATCCTGAAATAGTGTGACCCGCACAAGTTGCAAGCTGTATTGCTACAGTTGGGGCAGTGTGCCCTTGCCCTTTCCATGGTCTGGTGTTGGTAACACCTTTCCTCCTCTTGTGGAAGAGGGCGATGTCCTTCTTCGACTTCGTTCCAGGCAGAAGAAGCTTCTCCTCGCTGGGGCTGTACTGGGGGACTGGTGGACTCAGCAGGCTTCTCCTCATCATCGCCCCATCCGCTTGCTACTACAGGAAAGTCGTAGTAAAAAGATGGAGGCGGGGAATAGCGTACATAGTAGTCAAACCTGCCACTGGGTTCCCCTAAGGTATCCCATTCTCCTATCTCACCGAGGGCATAGATGACTTCCTCATGTATAAGGGGGCTGAGAGAGTAGTGAAGGCTTTGAGTGTCCTCTCCTTCAGAGATGCTGAAGATGGCATCACTTTGTTCTTCCCCTTCCTTCACGGAGATGAGTTCATAATCTTCGGGAACGTTGAGCTGCTCGAAGATGACAACTCTCTTCACGTTTCTCCTATCATTTGGGCATTCTCTTGCAAAATGCCCTTCATTACTGCAGAGGTAGCACTTGCACTGTTTGTTGCGTACCAAGTGTTTTCTCTTTTCTATCCGCACATGAGTGTCGTCCGGCTTCCCTTTGTATGTCTTCGCCTTCCTGACCCCGTACTTCCTCTCCTTGGTGTAATAACCTGGAATCGGGATCTTACTGCAGAAAGAAAGGTCCTTGAGAGACCTTTTGAATGCAGCATCCTTACATTCTTCTTCGAGAAATTTGTAGGCGAAGAGAATTCTCGGGATCACGCCTATGTTGGCTCCTGGGTATTGTTGGTCAAAGGCCGTCTTCATTCTTCGGCCTAGTTCTCCCGGCATCTTCATCCAGAATTTTTCAGATAGTTCCGTGCTGATGAATAGCCTTCCCGTTTTTGTTGCAAGCCTGAGATAGTCATTCATGTAAAGCAATATATCTTTTATATTTTCACATGAAAGACGTTGAAGATCCCGGTAAGCTTCATTTTGGGCCAGAGTTGACCCTTGCGTTGGATCTTCTAATGAAAATACCCTTCTCATTTGGGAGAAGATATTTTGAGTGTCAGCTCTTCCTTCTCCTGCAGCAATGGTGGCTTGATACTCATTCCCGTGCTGCATGCGCTATTACACCCAGACGAGTCTTTCAGCCTCTCCTAGCAGGTTCTCGATGTACTCGATTTTGTCCCTTGTGTCCGTGAATCCTATGCCCGCAATGTGGTTTCTTGTAATGGCCTCCCATCTGGAAAATGCCTCATCAAAGAGGCCGAACTGTTCGGGAATCACGAACATAGCCCCGCTATTCTGCTGAGCAGAAGGCAGGGTCCACATTTCATTGTTGAAGCCTCTCTGGAACCTTCCTTGGCTTCGCTGCTCAAATGTGGGTGTCATTCGGGACGTTGACGGGACTGTGTTTGTAGCGGGCGGGTAGCCCGGGGGACCCATTGCAGCATCTTCTGGAGGCATGTATGGACGGTGTGGAGATGCCGCCGAAGTTATTGTACTTGCGTACAATTGCTCAGTTAATTTTTTCAGTACCGGGTATTCCATCTCCGGCTCAGCTTCGCATCCTGCAGCTATTATATTAGTTATGGAAATAGTGCAGGTGTTACCTTCCTCCTGCTGGAAGGGGTTGTCGTACACCTCTTCGTCATCAGGGTATATGTCCCATTTTGTCACTGGGGACGCGTAGTCCAGGTCTCCTTCTAGAAAGTCTTGGTTCAGAAGGCGATGGAAATAGCTTTCGTGATCGCTTTCTTCATCTTGTGCTGCTTCATCTATTAGGACGGCAAGTATATGAGTGGCTTTGAGCTCCTCCTCGTCGCTATGGACTTCTTCTCGTTGGAGGTAACACGACCTCCTGTGTGTTACCTCTGGCTTGTATCCTCCGAATCGCAGGAAAATACTCCCATCCAGGAGGCTCCTGCTGGTCACCTCTTCAGGTTGTGTTGGGGTGAGCACTTGGGTTGGTCGCACAACCCAGCTTTGTCCTTGTAGTGTTCCAGCCGAGTATCTGCGTCCTGGGAGGGCGTGTACGCCGTGGCTTGCCAAGTAGTCCACGACCCCTTGAATTTCGTAGGCGAAGCCTACGTTTGAAGTATTTGACAGCCGTCCGACCAATCCCCTGGTAATGAGCAGATTGGATTCTCCATTCTGCCAGTTTTCATATCCTTTGGTCAGAATAGAAACTTGGAGATTTCTGTAAAAATCCCCAATGGAGAGGGCAAGAATACACTGCCCCAATTGCAAAGTTACAGCCTGCAATTTGTGCGGGCCATACTATTTCAAGACGGAGGTCCCGGTTACACCATGCCCGCCTGAACCATTTCCTTCCCAAAAGCTGCTACAGGAGCAGCAACACTACGTTACGTGGTGTGAAGGGGAGATTGAGCGGCTACAAAAGGAGGTAGCATACTACAAGCAAAAGGCTCAGGAGCTAGAACTGGAAAAGAACCTACGAGAAGATTATGAAGAACTTGGCAAGAAAGCTGAAGAGCGTGGTAAAAGAAAGGAGGCCGAAGAAGAAGCAGAGTACACGAGCGTCTTGCTCCAAGAAACTGTCTACAAGGCAGCAACAGAAGGGTCAGCCCAACCAGCATCAGGACCGAAGCTGGTAAAAAACATGCTTTATAACATGCTTGTGGAATTGGAATTGCCTAACATCCCCAGGATTCGGGTAAGGGCGATACTAGACACTGGAGCCACAATGTATTGTATAGATGAAGCGTCAGTACCACCAGAGGCATTAGAAGCGAACAACTTCATTGTGCACTTTAGTGGAATAAACTCAAAGCAAACTGCTAACAAGAAGCTGAAAGGAGGAAAAATGCATATTGGGGATAATAGCTTCAAAATCCCCTATACATATAGCTTCAAGATGGAGTTAGGTGATGGCATCCAGATGATCATTGGATGCAACTTCATCAAGGCCATGCAAGGAGGGGTCAGGATTGAAGGTAATATTGTTACCTTTTACAAAAACTTAACTGTTATCAGCACCTCCCCTACAGCATCGGTGGCCGCCGCAGTCGAGGAGCTGGAATTGGAGGAGGATGAGTACATTGACATCCAGCAGTCAGTGTACTACAACGTCGGTATCAGCAGGGAATCCTTCCTGCGTAAATTCCAGCCCATCATAACAAGGCTCAAGGAGGCGGGATTCATTGGGGAAGACCCGCTCAAGTATTGGGCAAAAAATAATGTCATCTGCCATCTGGATATAAAAAATCCAGATTTTATCATAGAAGACAGACCACTGAAGCACGTCATGCCGCAGTTACAAGACACATTCAAGCAGCATATAGAAGCCCTGCTCAGTATAGGGGTCATCAGGCCGAGCAAAAGCCGACATAGAACAACAGCCTTCATAGTCAACTCTGGCACAACAGTTAACCCAGCCACCGGGAAGGAGGAGAAGGGCAAGGAGAGACTAGTCTTCAACTACAAACGCCTCAATGACCTTACAAATAAAGACCAGTACAGCCTTTCGGGGATAAATACAATCCTAAGGAGGGTAAGCCACAGTAAAGTCTATTCTAAATTTGATTTAAAAAGTGGCTTTCATCAGGTGGCCATGCAACCGGATTCAATAGAGTGGACTGCCTTCTGGGTCCCGACGGGACTATACGAATGGCTAGTCATGCCATTCGGATTAAAGAATGCTCCCTCCATTTTCCAAAGGAAAATGGACTCCTGCTTTCAAGGAACGGAAGACTTCATCGTCGTTTACATCGACGACATCCTGGTCTTCTCCCAGATAGAGGAAGAGCATGCAAAGCATCTCAACATCATGTTGAGCATTTGTGAAGAACATGGGCTTGTTCTAAGCCCCACCAAAATGAAGATCGCAGTGGCCGAGGTGGAATTCCTTGGCGCAATTATCGGTAATCAAAAGATTAAGCTGCAACCACACATCATCAAAAGGATTACCGAAGTACAAAATAAGTCATTAATGATGCTGAAGGGACTTCGCTCCTGGCTTGGAATCCTAAACTATGCCAGGAACTATATCCCAAATCTAGGCAAGCTACTCAGCCCACTGTACGCCAAAACCAGCCCAATTGGAGAAAGACGAATGAACCAACAGGACTGGGCCTTGGTCGAGCAGATCAAACAGCTGGTACAGCAATTGCCTGATCTCGAAGTACCCCCTACAGAAAGCTACCTCATCCTGGAGACTGACGGATGCATGGAGGGATGGGGAGGCATATGCAAGTGGAAGCCGTACAAGCACGACCCAAAGTCCACTGAGCGCGTATGCGCCTACGCTAGTGGAAAATTCAATCCACTCAAGTCCACCATAGACACGGAGATATACGCTGTCATGCATTCCCTGGAAGCCTTAAAAATCTACTACTTGGATAAGAAGGAGCTCACTATCAGGACAGACTGTCAAGCAATCATCAGCTTCTTCAATAAGTCTCCCAATCACAAGCCATCTAGAGTCCGGTGGATTGCTTTCACGGACTATATAACAGGGATCGGCATCCCAGTGCACTTCGAGCATATCGACGGCAACGACAATCAGTTAGCTGATGCCTTGTTCCGTTTACTATCTTCTCTAATATGTGCAGGATGGCCGGACGAAAAAGACAGCGACGCACTAGGACTTACGGCACTAGCATTTCAGGAGGTTCAAGCAGCACCAAAGGAACAGGCGCAGCAACAATTGACAAAGATGATACTCCACCTGCAGGAATCACTAAACAAAGTGACCAACTCAAACCTACAACAGCAACTGCAGCAATCATGGCGATTGCAAGAACATTGCGCCCTACACACAATCAAGATGCAGGAGTGCAGGAGACTGAGCACTCAGGACCAGTTCTGGGCAACATGGTTCCCTGCCATCGAACGCATCAACCAGCAGCTGCAGAACGCTACCCAATCAGTCCAAAATGCTATCTCCCGCACCAGCAACCTTCCTCTATCCATACACCTGCGGAAGCGCGGTGGGGGAAAAGGCCCTAGTACCAGTAGCCAGTAGCCGCCACGACTAGCAAGCGGAGCGTGGTGGGAAGGTGTGCAGAGAATAAAACACTGTAGCTACACTGTAGCTACTGTAGCCGTACAGACAGCTGTCACTGTAACCGACACACAGCTGCCACTGTAACTACTGTAGTCGTACAGACAGCTGTCACTGTAGGACAGCTGTCACTTTAGTAGTTTGTACTCTAGTATAGGGTTACTGTGCATAGGACGGTGACCACTGTACGTAGGGGCGGTGCGACTGTAGCAGGTACACTGTATACTGTAGCAAGTATACTGTAGCACTGTAGCGCACTGTAGCATAATGACGTAAGCGCTTACGTCATGAGCTCAACTCGCCCTCTATATAAAGGGGGCGGCAGTCCCATTGTAAGGCATGTCCAAGGAGTTTGTAGAATGTCCAAATAAGATTTGTAAGAGTTCTTGTGAGGTCAAGAGCAATAAAAGTCTGAGAGTTTTTTCCATATCTCTTTCTTATTTCTTGTTGTTCTCCACTCTAAATCCGCAAAAAGCGCTGAGTTTCCGCGAGGTAATCGCCGGGAGTCCCGGAAAACCGGAGGTTACATACAGACAGCTGTCACTGTAGGAGGAGATCAAAGCCACTCATATACTTGCCGTCCTAATAAATGAAGCAGCACAAGATGAAGAAAGCGATGGCGAAAGCTATTTCCATCGCCTTCTGAACCAAGACTTGCTATAAGGAGACCTGGACTACCCGTCCCCAGTGACAAAATGGGACGTATACCCTGATGACGAAGAGGTGTACGACAACCCCTTCCAGCAGGAGGAAGGTAATGCCTGCACTATGCCCATCACTAACATAATAGCTGCAGGATGTGAAGCTGAGCCGGAGATGGAATACCCGGTACTGAAAAAATTAACTGAGCAATTGTACGCAAGTACAATAACTTCGGCGGCATCTCCACACCGTCCATACATGCCTCCAGAAGATGCTGCAATGGGTCCCCCGGTCTACCCGCCAGCTACAAACACAGTCCCTTCAACGTCCCGGATGACACCCACATTTGAGCAGCGAAGCCAAGGAAGGTTCCAGAGAGGCTTCAACAATGAAATGTGGACCCTGCCTTCTGCTCAGCAGAATAGCGGGGCTATGTTCGTGATTCCCGAGCAGCTTGGTCTCTTTGATGAGGCATTTTCCAGATGGGAGGCCATTACAAGAAACCACATTGCGGGCATAGGATTCACGGACACAAGGGACAAAATCGAGTACATCGAGAACCTGCTAGGAGAGGCTGAAAGACTCGTCTGGGTGCAATTGCGCATGCAGTACGGGAATGAGTATCAAGCCACCATTAGCTTATTCGCGAGGTATTCGCCGGGAGTCCCGGAAAACCGGAGGTTACACACAAGAAATAAGAAAGAGATATGGAAAAAACTCTCAGATTCTTATTGCTCTTGACCTCACAAGAACTCTTACAAAGCTTATTTGGACATTCTACAAACTCCTTGGACATGCCTTACAATGGGACTGCCGCCCCCTTTATATAGAGGGCGAACTGAGCTCATGACGTAAGCGCTTACGTCATTCTGCTACAGTGCGCTAAAGTGCAACAATGTACTTGCTACAGTGTACAGTGTACCTGCTACAGTGTGCAGTGTTCTGCTACAGTGCGCACCGCCCCTACGTACAGTGGTCACCATCCTATGCACAGTAACCCTATACTAGAGTACAGACTACTAAAGTGACAGCTGTCCTACAGTGACAGCTGTCTGTACGACTACAGTAGTTACAGTGGCAGCTGTCTGTCGGCTACAGTGGCAGCTGTCTGTACGGCTACAGTAGCTACAGTGTAGCTACAGTGTTTTATTCTCTGCACACCTTCCCACCACGCTCCGCTTGCTAGTCGTGGCGGCTACTTGCTACTGGTACTAGGGCCTTTTCCCCCACCGCGCTTCCGCAGGTGTATGGATAGAGGAAGGTTGCTGGTGCAGGAGATAGCATCTTGGACTGATTGGGTAGCGTTCTGCAGCTACTGGTTGATGCGTTCGATGGCAGGGAACCATGTTGCCCAGAACTGGTCCTGAGTGCTCAGTCTCCTGCACTCCTGCATCTTGATTGTGTGTAGGGCGCAATGTTCTTGCAATCGCCATGATTGCTGCAGTTGCTGTTGTAGGTTTGAGTTGGTCACTTTGTTTAGTGATTCCTGCAGGTGGAGTATCATCTTTGTCAATTGTTGCTGCGCCTGTTCCTTTGGTGCTGCTTGAACCTCCTGAAATGCTAGTGCCGTAAGTCCTAGTGCGTCGCTGTCTTTTTCGTCCGGCCATCCTGCACATATTAGAGAAGATAGTAAACGGGACAAGGCATCAGCTAACTGATTGTCCTTGCCGTCGATATGCTCGAAGTGCACTGGGATGCCGATCCCTGTTATATAGTCCGTGAAAGCAATCCACGGGACTCTAGATGGCTTGTGATTGGGAGACTTATTGAAGAAGCTGATGATTGCTTGACAGTCTGTCCTGATAGTGAGCTCCTTCTTATCCAAGTAGTAGATTTTTAAGGCTTCCAGGGAATGCATGACAGCGTATATCTCCGCGTCTATGGTGGACTTGAGCGGATTGAATTTACCACTGGCGTAGGCGCATACGCGCTCAGTGGACTTTGGGTCGTGCTTGTACGGCTTCCACTTGCATATGCCTCCCCATCCCTCCATGCATCCGTCAGTCTCCAGGATGAGGTAGCTTTCTGTAGGGGGTACTTCGAGATCAGGCAATTGCTGTACCAGCTGTTTGATCTGCTCGACCAAGGCCCAGTCCTGTTGGTTCATTCGTCTTTCTCCAGTTGGGCTGGTTTTGGCGTACAGTGGGCTGAGTAGCTTGCCTAGATTTGGGATATAGTTCCTGGCATAGTTTAGGATTCCAAGCCAGGAGCGAAGTCCCTTCAGCGTCATTAATGACTTATTTTGTACTTCGGTAATCCTTTTGATGATGTGTGGTTGCAGCTTAATCTTTTGATTACCGATAATTGCGCCAAGGAATTCTACCTCGGCCACTGCGATCTTCATTTTGGTGGGGCTTAGAACAAGCCCATGTTCTTCACAAATGCTCAACATGATGTTGAGATGCTTTGCATGCTCTTCCTCTGTCTGGGAGAAGACCAGGATGTCGTCGATGTAAACGGCGATGAAGTCTTCCGTCCCTTGAAAGCAGGAGTCCATTTTCCTTTGGAAAATGGAGGGAGCATTCTTTAATCCGAATGGCATGACTAGCCATTCGTATAGTCCCATCGGGACCCAGAAGGCGGTCCACTCTATTGAATCCGGGTGCATGGCCACCTGATGAAAGCCACTTTTTAAATCAAATTTAGAATAGACTTTACTGTGGCTTACCCTCCTTAGGATTGTATTTATTCCCGGAAGGCTGTACTGGTCTTTATTTGTAAGGTCGTTGAGGCGTTTGTAGTTGAAGACCAGTCTCTCCTTGCCCTTCTCCTCCTTCCCGGTGTCTGGGTCAACTGTTGTGCCAGAGTTGACTATGAAGGCTGTTGTTCTATGTCGGCTTTTGCTCGGCCTGATGACCCCTATACTGAGCAGGGCTTCTATATGCCGCTTGAATGTGTCTTGTAACTGCGGCGTGACGTGCTTCAGTGGTCTGTCTTCTATGGTAAAATCTGGATTTTTTATATCCAGATGGCAGATTACATTATTTTTTGCCCAATACTTGAGCGGGTCTTCCCCAATGAATCCCGCCTCCTTGAGCCTTGTGATGATGGGCTGGAATTTACGCAGGAAGGATTCCCTGCTGATACCGACGTTGTAGTACACTGACTGCTGGATGTCAATGTACTCGTCTTCCTCCAATTCCAGCTCCTCGACTGCGGCGGCCACCGATGCTGTAGGGGAGGTGCTGATAACAGTTAAGTTTTTGTAAAAGGTAACAATATTACCTTCAATCCTGACCCCTCCTTGCATGGCCTTGATGAAGTTGCATCCAATGATCATCTGGATGCCATCACCTAGCTCCATCTTGAAGCTATATGTGTAGGGGATTTTGAAGCTATTATCCCCAATATGCATTTTTCCTCCTTTCAGCTTATTGTTAGCAGTTTGCTTTGAGTTTATTCCACTAAAGTGTACAATGAAGCTGTTCGCTTCTAATGCCTCTGGTGGTACTGACGCTTCATCTATACAACACGTTGTGGCTCCAGTGTTTAGTATCGCCCTTACCCGAATCCTGGGGATGTTAGGCAATTCCAATTCCACAAGCATGTTATAAAGCATGTTTTTTACCAGCTTCGGTCCTGATGCTGGTTGGGCTGACTCTTCTGTTGCTGCCTTGTAGACAATTTCTTGGAGCAAGACGCTCGTGTACTCTGCTTCTTCTTCGGCCTCCTTTCTTTTACCACGCTCTTCAGCTTTCTTGCCAAATTCTTCATAATCTTCTCGTAGGTTCTTTTCCAGTTCTAACTCCTGAGCCTTTTGCTTGTAGTATGCTACCGCCTTTTGTAGCCGCTCAATCTCCCCTTCACACCACGTAACGTAGTGTTGCTGCTCCTGTAGCAGCTTTTGGGAAGGAAATGGTTCAGGCGGGGCTGGTGTAACCGGGACCTCTGTCTTGAAATAGTATGGCCCGCACAAATTGCAGGCTGTAACTTTGCAATTGGGGCAGTGTATTCTTGCCCTCTCCATGGTCTGGCGTCGGCAACACAAGCACTTTTCCTCTTGTGGCTGTACAAAACTGTTATGCTGCCAAGCGTGCATACAGTTTTCCTAGGAGGCAGGTAACGATACCTGAGGGTGATATCCTCCTTCAATTTCACCCAATACGTAAGTGGCTTCTTCCTGCGGGAGCTGGCCTGAGGAACTGGTGGACTCAGCAGGTTCCTCCTCTTCGTTGTCTGGGCATTCGTTCCATTTTATTGGGTAATCCAGGTCTCCTGCTAAGAATTCCTGGTTCAGAAGCCGATGAAAATAACTTTCATCATCACTCTCCTCCTCCTCGTGTTGGTGGTAGCTCTCCTCTTGAGGAGCAAGTTACTGCTCCAAGGTATGCTGTGGGGTGCTCCGCCCCATGAGGAACTGGCCCACCCTTCTTGTTGCTTGCTGGGCGGTGTGAAGGCGCCGATGAGTTCTCCTGTATCCTCGAATCTGGTCTTCGAAGAGTGGAGACGATGTTGACGGTTGTTCCAAGGCCAACTGGAGGTTCGGCCTTGACGTCATTCGCCTTCAAGCTTCTCCTGCTCCTCCTTGAGTATGTCGAAAGGGTTTTTGAAAACCCTTAGGCTTCCTTGGGCCTCCTGCGGCCTCTGGGTGATGCAGCTTTGCTCTAGCTGAAAAAGAAGCCTTTTTACCTGAGCAAGTTCTTCAGTGGTGTGTAAAGATAGTGCGAGACTATCCTTCTCTGGTTGCCGAAGTAGCCTGGTTGCTTCAAGTGCAAGTTCCCTGGCGTCTTGTTGTGTGAAAGTTCTACTGTCAAGTATGACAGTTGTCAAGTTCGTCAGAGAGTCTCTTAGTCCCGAGACCTCTCGTGTAATGTTCTGGCACAATTCAAGTACTTGTTTGAAGTTCTTTAGGTGAACTTTTGATGACAGACAAGTCTTGTCGTAGATTACAGCAAGATTATGTGCTAGCTGATTTGTTGTAACTTTAGATGTTAAAGTAAGGTCAAGGTATTCGAGATTAGAGGTTCGGGAATGCTCATACCATTCCTGAATAGATTTTTCCCATGCGTCAGACATATAAGCTTAATTCATAATTACCCAAACCATCCTAGGGATAAGTTCCAGATTAGAAATAGACTATACTGAGATCACACAGGCGTGCCCTTGGGCTTACAACAGGCCTCCTGCCTCAACTGCCAAGTTAGGGCCTGTTCTTTTTCTCAGATCAGTCATCGCCTAATCCGCATAATATCATAAAGGACGAGAATTTGTAATTGATGAACTTAACCCAAGTCTTAACACGGTAATACAGGACAGGAAATGGCAAGAACGAACCCTTACCTCATACTCTTAGCACCTTGACCTCGAAGGTGTTTACGCTGCCATATCTTTGACAAGCTCTGATACCATGTGTGTGACCTCCGGTTTTCCGGGACTCCCGGCGATTACCTCGCGGAAACTCAGCGCTTTTTGCGGATTTAGAGTGGAGAACAACAAGAAATAAGAAAGAGATATGGAAAAAACTCTCAGATTCTTATTGCTCTTGACCTCACAAGAACTCTTACAAAGTTTATTTGGACATTTTACAAACTCCTTGGACATGCCTTACAATGGGACTGCCGCCCCCCTTATATAGAGGGTGGTATATTATGAAATGAGTGGTTTACATGGATCCCTCCAGGTTTGCCCTTGGAGAAGATGAGCGTGAACAAGATAACTCGATGCAGCACCTCACGCCAGCACCTATAATTTTAACTTCTGTTATTGCCTAATTTTCCTTTTTTTTTTAATTCACTTCTCATTTGTTTTTTGAACTTCATTGAGGCTTATTTTGGTTAAATAAGAAAAACCATTCGGTAGTTTGCTAACAATGCAGCTCTTACAAATCTATTGAATAAAAATACTTTAACTTCTCAACCATACAATTAGCACATAAATCTTATGTTTTTCTTGGAAGTACTGAACTGGAATGCTTTGAATTTTTCGTTCAGGTTCGACATATACAGAGCTATGTGGAAATGCTTGATTATTCAAGGCAAGAAACTCCAACCCCTTCGATGGTAGCAAGACTATCTTTGACAACACAATGGGAAGCATTTGACTCTGGTTTTGGAAACCTCTCTTCCAATGCCTTCATCAACAAAATTAACCAAGGACTGGGAACAGTTTGACTAGTTGGCTGCAGCTGGAATCTCTGTATCCTGCCCCTTTTGATTGGTAATTTTTTGTCCTTAACTGGTTACCCTCCAAACCCTGAGAGATGAAGAACACGTTGGCGTGTACATGCTACTCCCCAATCATTGTATCAAACTGGGTTTCTACCTTTCAGCTTGTTACCTGATACAAAATATATTGAACAATTATCTATCCATTTATGTTGAAGCCTTTCAGCGGAGTACTTTTAACTGTTTATGTAATTCCCTTGTATTTTTGAATTTGTCTCAGGGTTAACTATCTGTTGGTCATTGTGAGTGGCTTATGATTTTTAATTCTTGTAGTTTCCTAATTCCATCTCTGGCTCCTCATTCTAGCCAAAACTTCTTCAATCTCTGTTGCTAAAAGACATGGTGAACATGGTCAAGAATAAGCATACGATGTTGAAGTAATAAAAATATGAATCAGAATAAACAGATCCAGAAGGCAGTGTATTGATGAGGAATTTTACATTTTCAGTTAAGAGGACTTATCTTGGAAAATGATTGTTTCTTTTTAGTCTTGTTAATATCCAAGGGTCTTTTGGTTCAGAATTATCACAATTAGCTAGTTGAATTTTTGAATTAAAGTGATTTGCTGGTCGCGAACCAAATAAGTTCTAAAATTATGTATTTAAAATAAAAAACGTAAAATAAGTTTGGTTGAGAGGATTAAAACTATGATTAAATTTAGTTTTGACATGAGAGATCAAATTCAACCTCTTTCTCCCTCTTTAAGTTTAACCTGATATGGAAAAGAGTTTGGAGAAAACACACGAATTTCTAAATGAATGGAAAGACAAAATCTTATCCTTGCTTCTCTTAGATCTAATACACTTTTTGTGATCTATTTGACTTTGTTAATGGAACACAGTTCGACTCAGATTTAGCTCAAGATATTTCCTGAGAACTTGATTTATTTGGGTCGCCCTTTCATCAATCTATACAAAGAACAATCGTGAAAAAAACCCGCTGGAAATTCTCTAATAACGGCTGCTCGAATACTTAAATTAGATTCGTATTCAATAATGAAAATAGAATGAACTATTAAAATATTAGTCTTTTAGGGTGTGAGATGATATCACGTATCAGAATTCAATGATTTTTAGGGTCACAATCTCATCGGACTTTTCTTAATAGTTAATTTTGAATTTCGGATCTCTGGAGATTTACTTCTGAGAATGAATTCAAATAAGGTCTTGTGGTCATAAAGCCTTTATCTTGTTCTCATCAGTGTATTCGAGCTTGAAAACTCAGCAAAAATCCCATCATAAGTCTGTCGAACTATAAGAAAGTTATTTTTAACCAACCGAGAACATCAAGATTCACACAACTTGTTGTATAGGCGAATACTTCTCGCAGCATGTAGTTGGAAATTTTTCACAATGTAGTGTCAAGGAGTATTTTAACTCAGATGCATTAGCTTACAGTCCGGTCTTGAATTCGGTTTTCATTGATTTCTCAACTTAGTGGCTTTATCTTGGGGTGTCATCAGATTAAATTTTTATTTTATAGGCGATTTATCTTAAGTTAATGTATATCACTAACTCGTGTTCGAAATTTAGTCAAATAAAAGTTAATAACGATACGGGTTAAGCTAATCCATGCCATTAACATGCGTTTAATAGTTAGAAACTACTGAACTAATTTTTTTGCGTCCAGATGGTCCCCCTTCATCATCAGATGCCCAAGCAGCTGATTCGGACTGCACTATTGCGAAGCAGGGAACCAATCCAAAACTTTGCTTGGACATGGCCGCGCTTGAACACCTGAATTCAAGACAATCTGAATCCGGAATTCTTGAGAAAAACAAAATCAAACCCACATCTAAGGCTAGACCATGGACCATTTCAAGTGTACCGTGAACTCTTCCTCACTTTGAGTTCCAAAAATATCTCTTCTTTCTGTGGTGGAACTGCTTCGTTGCATCATCAGTTGTTTCCTTTCCCCAACATGCTGTACTCTCGACAGTCAGATGCCTGTACAAAAAATGGCTAATATATTACATTATCTCCAAAATTATTTCTCAGATCATCAGCTTTTCGTTGAAACATCTTCTTCCAGCCTTGCTCAAATCATTTTGCAATCATACATGTATTTTTCAATAGTCGATTCCGATCTAGGCTTAGCTCCCGACTCACACGCAACTGGATTGTGACCCCGCAGATTTCACCGAAAGAAGTTCCAGAAATTGAAATCATGACCTTCCGGAGAGAAAGAGTTAGGTATTGGGGTTTATCGCGACCTTGGGATCCGAGTTTAGCTAAAAACCAAAGAATACCTAATCTTCTTTTTGAAATTTTTGGTGGTTAGGGTTTTGAGCAGAATCCAATGTGATTCTTGCTTTGCGGGTACAATGATGGCGTGGAGATGTAGGGTGTGACCACAAGCAAATGGACCCAGCTTGCTCATTGAAGCATGTCCTTTTCTTATCATTTGCCAGCTTCCTCTGCTCTATATTTCTAATGCTGCTTCGTATGCACGGATAGAATGCGCAAGAACTGCTACTTCATGTCGACGAGCAATCCTTCCG